>JAATLQ010022042.1:106884-133055 GCA_013421005.1 Heliconius erato x Heliconius himera
ATTCTTATTATACAATATTTATAAATACATTGTGATAACATTTAAATAATAATAAAATAAATAAATAAATGTATTGAGGCCAGCCGTAGCGCAGCGGCACGAAGTGTGACTGTAAAATCGACTGGTTGTGGGTTCGATCCCACTCGAAATTAAATATTTATTTACATTTATATTTTCATTTCTTCGCTCGGGTGTAGAGGCAAAGCGCAGCGTTTAGTTCCCCCACTCAATTAGAACTCGGCGGAAAGTGAGGAACGGTGTCTTAACATTAAGTTCTCTCTGCCTACCCTGCTGTGTACGGAGTACAGCGTGAAGCTCATTTATAAATAATAATAATTTTCACAATTATTTTATATTTATTTATAATTCGAAAGACTTTGTTTCAAAACGGCATGTTACCTACATATTGAAAACAACGGTTAAATATTACAAAATTTTATTTGATTGTAATTAAATTTTTATTCTATATCATTTTTTTAATAAGAATGTGGGTAGTTCAAATTTTTTACCCATATCCATACTTCGAGTCCATTTTCGGGCAACAACTGATTGTCATAGACATCTGTAACAACAGTAAAAAGTAAATAGGAAAGACCTACATAAATTAATCGAATATTTATTTATGCTAATTACATGTGTGACGACTTAAAGTTATTTCTACAAGGTTATTCATGTTATACCAATTATGTATTCACATAAGTTGAATTCTTGTGTTAATTAAATCAATTTTATTTACGAAACTGTAAAAATTTTATATATTTTAGGTGAAAATACACTAGAAACTGGAACTCCGGTATTTTTTTTAATGTAATTTTTCTATATGGTAATATTATCGACCAATGTCAATGTCAAATTTGTAGTTTTGTTATGGCGATTGATGTTTCCAATTTGTTTCTATCTAAAAGTGGGTGTAAATTACAAATTAATTAATTTTTTCTTGCAATTGCTTAACCTATAATCTAGAAATCACTTAATTACGATAAAAATTGCTATAAGAGCAATATCTTTACACACATATAATAATAATTACCGGAAATCATTGACATAATGGTAAGTAGTAAATGTAGAAGTTAGTTGCTAAGTTTGATTTCTACATTAATTATCTTAGTAAAGTCCTAACAATTTTCTTTATGCCAGTGTTAACAGAAAATATACTTAAATAATGACTAACAAATCTTTCTGAATCGTAAATTTGCATATCAATTCCCAGCAATTTATTGTTGGTATATTACTTATATAAATTTTCAGCTGGTATTAGTACTTGGGGATCTTCACATTCCGCATCGCTGTAGCAGTTTGCCTCCAAAATTTAAAAAGCTCTTATTACCTGGCCGGATACAGCATATTCTGTGTACAGGAAATTTATGTACGAAAGAATCCTATGATTATCTAAAAACTTTGGCCAGTGATGTACATGTTGTGAGAGGTGATTTTGATGAGGTGAGTCTAGAAAGTATGATGTTTTTGCTTTTTTATATATATTATACTTACTTTAAAAAATGTTTAAAAATATTTGAAAAATAGTTTCTCTCTTGCCAAACGATAATTCTTTATAATTATCTTTGGGTAGCGGAAATTTGTAAAAATCTCCCTACAGAGATGCTAACAACATAAATAAGTTGTAACAAGGGTATAAAAATTTCCATGTAGCTTGGCGAGAATGTATGGCTTAGTGGTCAGAGCGCCTGGTCGGTTTCCAGGAGGCGCGGGTTCGAGTCCTGCTACATTCAAATTTTCATATGTTTTCTAAATAAGTATTTTCTTTCCTAAGTGTGGAATAACACTTTATAAAATGTTTAAAAATATATTATACTTTTTTTCAACTTTCATAAAATTATGACTAATAATATAACTGTAGTTTCTTTTTCATCTGTTACAGAATTATGAGAGTATGGTAACTTGTTTCCAGTTGTGGCAAAAAGTGACCATAGGGTCAGTTCCACATTAATTTATGGAAACCAGATGATGTCTTAGGGTAATGATAGGTTAGGTCTGGTTCAGAGGCAGATAAATGTAGATATATTTTTATCTGGAGAATGAATTATTTTCATTTCCTTGCTCTGGTAAACAAGAAAAAGCACATCATTTACTTCCACTACTTAATAAGCTTGACACTATATGAAGGAATGAAGTAAGTTATGAAATTATGTCTTTTTTTACAGAATTCAACATACCCAGAACAAAAAGTAATAACTGTTGGTCAATTCCGCATTGGTCTAATCCACGGTCACCAGGTTGTACCCTGGGGTGATGAAGAGTCTTTGGCACTAGTCCAGAGGCAGCTGGATGTGGATATCTTAATATCTGGTCACACTCATAGATTTGAGGCTTACGAACATGAAAATAAGTTTTATATCAACCCTGGGTCTGCTACAGGAGCGTATAGCCCTTTGTATAGGTGAGATTTTTTATTTTGCTTTCTTACTTAGGTGTTGTAATTGAACTTTGTTAAATAAATTTAAAAATATTGATTTGATTTTGTCACAAAATCACATTATTTTCTTCACTATTCACATTACATTTTATTTTAGGGTAATGAAAATATTTTTAAATATTTAATTTTACAAACAAGAACCAAAAGACCTAGTTTACTCTATGTATATAAGAAATTTCTGTGTGAATCTTTTCTTAATTTGGATACTTCAGTTGATGCATTGTTGAGTTTCCTACTAGTGTGGACAGAATTGCCTTGAGAACTCTTTTAGAGTTTGTTTTCCACACTTAGAAAAGAAAAATACATTTTAGAAGGCAAAAAAAAGCAATTAAAAACTTATTTTTAATTTTGCAGAAACGCAACACCGTCATTTGTTCTAATGGATATACAAAGCTCAACAGTTGTCACCTACGTTTATAAATTACTTGGTGATGAAGTTAAAGTTGAGAGGATTGAATATAAAAAGGCCTAAAATAATATGAATACTATTTAAAATATGCCATATGTTGGGATTTTTCAAGTTATAGAATAAATGAAGCCGTTTTCAGCCTTTTTTCGTATTTCGTTAAGAAAATATAAAATAAAATACCAATTTTTTCTTATTGTATATATTTACGAAAATGTTATTTAGGCAATATTAAATAAGTAATAAAGATGTATTGTTTAATTTTTTTTAAATGGGACCCTAAATACATAGTTTTTTTAAAGTTTCTAAACTTATAAAAATATTTTATGGAAATTTTGTAGTTATATGTTTTTGTAAAATAATATATTTTTTAAATGGTTACTTTGGTTATCTTATTATTTATCACATTCCTGATTCTGAAGTGAGTTACTATACTATACTGAAGTGATTTAAATATTAAATAAATGTTATGTATATAATTTAGTTTTTAATTTCTATATACTACTATATATGTGTACTAGAGGGCGCGCGCGGCTTCGCCCGTTTATTAGGAGTGAATTCTAAAAAAACCACGAAACACGTGTTCAATAAAATATTTTTAACAGTCTGAATTTAATTTTTTATAAAAATCGGTGGCAATTTAAAGATTTTTCCATATAAACTTTCAACCCCTTATTTGAACCCTTAGGGGGTAAATTCTTAAAAACCATGAAACACGTGTTCAATGAAATATTTTTAAGAGTCAGAATTTCAAATTTTATAAAAATCGGTACAGATTATTTTTTTTTCCATACAAACTTTCAACCCCTATTTCATCCCTTTAGGGTTAAAATTTTTCAAATTCCCTTCTTAGTGGATGTCCAGAATATAAAAATAAACATTTGCCCAAGTTTCACATTTCTACGCACAGCGGTTACGGCTCTGCGTGCGTCTTACCTCAGTCAGTCAGCACAAGTCCTTTTATATATATAGATATTATGTATATACTTTTATTTTAGGTCTTTATTGTTGGTAATTATGAGGTACTTAAAATTGAATCGTTAAGTATAAGTACAATAAAATATATCAGCTTCACGTTGTATTCCGCATACGCACGGTAGGCAGAGTGAACCTAGTGTTAAGAACCTCTCTATTCTCCACTTTCTGCCGGATTCTAGAGGCATTGCGTGCTCAGTGCCGGAACTCTACGCCGCGCTTTGCCTCGACGCTAGAGCGAAGAAATGAAAATTTTAATTTAAATAAATATTTCATTTGCTCGAGTGGGGATCGAACCCACAACCAGTAGATTTTACAGTCACACTTTGGGCCACTGCGCCACGACTGGCCTCTGTATAATTTATGTTAAATATATATATATTAATTATATTGTAATTTTGTTTATTAATAATCATTGAAGCTCATTGGAGCAGTGTCTAACTGCAAACGTGACGGCTGTGGGTTCGAATTCATTCAGGGGGAACGAATTATTTTCTTTTCGTCGTTTCGATAGATAAACTACTGGGTTGAGTTGCGCCATATACTCAGATCTACGGGTCCTTGATTTCCTGAAAAACTTGTATTTCTACATTTACTTTAAAAAAAAAAAGATATGGCCGTTTGTATCGCAATAAACGCGTATCTCGACACTATAGATTGAATCAAAATTAATAGGATACTTGAGGTTGACCTAGATTTTGAAATTTGGCTAGCATCTATAGGTAGTACTAGTGCAGAAAAAAAAATGAAAACTAAACGTACATTTGTGCTTAAATCCTAAAAAATAATAGTCTGAAAAGGGATACAAAATTTTGTATGAATGCCGCAAGCTTAAGTCAGGTATCAGATTAAAGGGCTCTGGCTAAACTAAAGTTGAATTACAGAAAAAGATTTCTAATTTTTGTACAGAACCCTTAGTGGAAGACTGTCTCTGAAGCCCGACTCGCGCTTGTCCGGTTTTTTTATCCCACAACGTGCTTTGCGTGTCCTCCATACGTGTTACGTGACATTGGCAAAGTTTTTAGTGTTTAACTGGCACGCTTGTAATGCATAAAACGTTAAAGTAATACTTTTATTTTCCTTTACGTTGTATCAAGCACATAGTAGGGTACACGGAGGGAATCTGGTCACCTAGTGAAGACACTTCGTTCCCATTAAGACACCTGCGTTTATCACTTTCCGCCGAATTCTGAAGCCTTTGCCTGTTGAGCGGCGCAACTCAACGCCGCGCTTTACCTCGTTACCAGAACGAGGAAATTAAAATATAACTTATTTATTATTATACTTATTGTTGTAGTATCCACGAGTAACAGACGTCTCTGAGCCACGACTGGCCCCTATAATTATATGTTAAGTGATGTTAAATTAGATCAAGGGCTACAGGTTTAAAAAAAAAAGCTTCAAACTTTTGTGTAGATAAGGATTTTTAATGTCTTAATTATTATAAAATTATGGATTTACATTGAATTGATTAAATATGTTTACTATTTATAATTTGTATTGATTTAATTAACTAGGTAGTATAAATATATTTAATTTCTGCGTCGAAGAAGCGCAGGACTTTACACCTAAATTATATATTTTTTCGGCTTCACGCTGTATCCCGCAAGTAGTATAGCAGAAGGAGCTTTGTGTTTAGACACTCCGCTCTTCACTTTCCACCGACTTCTGGGGGCATTGCGTGTTGAGTGCCAGAACTAAACACCGCCTTTTGCCTCTACACTTGAGCGTAGAAATGTAAATGTTAAATATTTAATTTCTTTGAGTGAGGATGAACTCACAACCTGTCGTGTTTGCAGCCACAAGTTTGTGCCCCTGCGCTACGGCAGGCATCATTATAAGTTTTAAATATTTAACAAATTAAAAAAAAATATATTTAAGGGAGTATCTTTGTATAATGAGTCGGGGCAAAAGTATTTTTGTATTTTGAATGTATTATTAGTAATCAAACCTCTTTGGCTGTACTGAATGTAACTGGTTGGTTTTAATACCACATCGAATAGTAGACATTCTGAAGATGCAATAAGTAAAAAAAAAATAGTTCCCGCTATTTTTTGTTTTTCAAGCAAGCAAAATGAACGTATGTGACGAAGAAAATCGGTACATTTTTTAAGTTGTATAACAAAAAAGGAAGAAATGCGACGAACGCCGCGAATTAAATTTGTGCGGTTTACGGACGTAATATGGTATCAATAAGAGTAGCACATATGTGGTTCAAGCATTTCAAGTCCGGATTTTTTTGTGTGGAAGATGAGGTTCGCTCTGAACGCTCTGTCACAGATAAAATCAGTGCCGTCTTTGAGAAAGTGGAGCAAGATCGACATATTAGTAGCTACGACATTACTGATGAACTGGATGTTGATCATAAAACAGTGTTACGTAATTTACAAAAGTCTGGGTACAAGAAAATACTTGACATGTGTTGATGCATCCTCCGTATAGCCATGGCCTTGCTCCATCAGATTTCCACCTGTTCCGGTCATTGCAGAACTCTTTAGGAAGCATGAAGCTAACCTCAAAAGAATACTGAATACTACCTGTCAAATTTTTTTAATCAACATATTATAAATAAATAAAAAAATATACGTAAAAGAAATATTTTCCTTTGTATGAAAAATACGCCGACCTTATATAAACATAAAAACGTATAATATAATATAATTTAAATTCATAGTAAAACAATACGAGGCGTACACTGGGGCACAGGCGTGCCACTGTAAACACATTGGTAGTGAAGGTTAAGAAAAAAATTAGATAATTTGTTTACTTTTTACCAAGGGAAAATTTGTAAAATAAATTCCTCCATCCATAATACGTAAACTATACAAATATACGTAAAATATACTTTACGTGTTGTGGCGGAACTAAACACCGCGTTTTTTTTGTATTCCCAGAACGAGGAGATGAAAATATTTCACTCCCCCGAGTGGGGAATCGAAACCATAACCGACGCGCTAACTGTGGACGCCTGGTTGCTGCACCACGACAGGTCCAATAATATATGATATACATAATTATATGAAAAATATACTAGAATATTCTCATCGGACTAATGACCGGCGCCTGTTGATAAAGGATTTGGGAATGTTTATTTAAAGATACACGTACAATACAATCAATGATTTCATATTTAAATAGTTTTTTTTTCTATATGTAGCTTTAAGGGGTTGGGCGGATAAGCCCAGCATTGCCTGATGCAAAACGCAGTGGCATAAAGCCACTACTTCACGTCGGTTTTAAATGCCGGGGGTGGTAATGATCCGGTCGAGTCTGCCCATGCGTGTTGCCATTGCTGGCGACGTGACTCTACCGCACGTACTTTAGTCGCCTCTTACGACACCACCAGTACCAGGATGGTCCTATTCTAGGCCGGGATCAAACGACCAAAATTTGATTTTAATATGATGATTTAATGATTTTAATATAGATCTTCTATTACATGGTAGACCGCTCATTTCGTCTTCTATTCTCATAGTAAACCGGAACCGGAAAAATATATTTTAAATTATGGTAACCTATGCTTGCGGCAGTTATTTTAGAGACAACCAATGTCCCCTACATTACATTACAGAGGTGGCATGAAAGAGCCAGTTTACTAAACGAAGCAAAAAAATATACTTTTAATTACAGAAATTAAGTTTTTTTTTCTCTCAAATTATTATTCATTTATTAAACTACATAATTTCATACGAAATAAGCTTTAAATACAATAAAAAAGCAATAAAATATTCATTTTAAAAAAATGTGTCATTTGGCTTTCATAACATTTCGGTATTGAAAGAGCCAACAAAAGTTATGAAATAGACAGTCTTATATTATGAGATGTAATAGTGAAAATTATGCTAAATAATAACAATGCACTATGCATTTCACAATTTTAAATAAAAACAATTTAATAATCCTTATTAAAAAGTAATATTTTTTTAAATTATATTAGTCATTTTAAGTAAATAAGTCTTACAATCTCATATTATTTAAACCAATTATATTATATTATTTTTTTATATTTTATATTCTATTTTTTTTTGTTCTATTTTTTTTATATACTATTTTTTTTTGTATATTAGAGGCGGGTAGTTCTTTTATTAAAAAAAAATTCGAAAATTAAACTAAATAATAAATTAATAATATCTTCTCAAAAACAACATACTTAAATTATGAGATCTTTTTAAAAAAAATATTGCTCACATTCCATACAATCATCACTATTTTTATTTGTATTGGAATTTTTTATGCTTTAATCTACCTTTTTTTACTTCAGCCAATACGATAGAATCAGACGTTAAGGCAAGTGCATTTTGTTTATGGACTGACCTTTCTCTAAAACTTAACTAACTGCTTCTTCAATTACCAATTTTCGGGCATTTTTCGTTTTTTGGGATCAGATTTTGGAGAACATAATGAAATATCAGTAGCAAACTATTTAATAATGCTTATTAAGAATGTATATTTATTATAATTATAATTAATTTAAAAAAATCAAATTAGGGGTCATGAAAGAGCCGGTTATGAAAGAGCCATCTCTTTTAAGGCCCATCCACCCGGCTCTTTTATAACTTATTCTTTAAAAAAATATAACCTTCAAAATGAAAACGATATCAAAACTTTTGAAACTCAGTTTTAATCCAATTACAAGGCCAAATATATACACAAACTCGATCTACAATCCACGTAGCTATATTTGTTTACAGTGAAATACTAAAAAACAATTCAAATAAATGAGGTACAAAACTTACTTTTGAGTACCAAAAACTTCAACTCGACATATCGGCGTCCGTTGGTTCCGATGATGTCTAAATTTTTGTGGGTGATGGGAAATCGGTGTTTCCATTTAAAAATAAAATATTCTAACGAGTCCGTTCCTAAACTACTATAATATTGCAGGTGGCTCTTTCAAAACCTGGCTCTTTCATGCCACTTCTCCCCTACTAGGCTTTCATTTGATATATAATTGGTGCGTGGGGAACGTAGTGTCTTAACACTAGGTTCCCTCTGCCTACCCTGTTTAGCAGCGTTTACCCTTTCTGTCTACGTGAGTTAAGACCATATTTATAAAAAAATATATATATATGTAAGATAATAAAAGTATTTGTTATCATTTATGATATACCTAAGTAATAATTATTATAGTGAATTGATAATTTTATAATTAAAGCTAATTTCCTTATTTACTTTTAAGTTCGAAGATAGATAGAAGAAGATAGAAGCGTAAACGTCACAAAAGCGTAACTGTAGACGCGACGGGTGTGGGTTTGATTCCCGCACTGAGGAAAAAATATTTAATATTTTCACTTGATTGGAGCGATAGTATGAATGCGCTCAATGTATATATATTTTTATTATTTTAATAGATTGAGATCAGGCCGAGAACGACCCATGGCCGGTACTGTAGTGTGACTCCTCCAAGTAGGTATTACCTAGATTAGGCGTTTTAAGTATCACATATAGACGAAAAATGCTTTAAAAAATATACCTAATTCTGTTCTGTTTAGTATTTGATACTTTGCGTGTTGAGAGGTAGGACTCAACGTTGCGCTTTGCCTTCTTATCAGAGCAGAGGGAGAAAATGAAAATAATTAATTGCCACGAGCGGGAATCGAATACTCAATCGTCGCGTATACAGACAGATACCGCTACGCCAAGATGAGTTCGATGTTTCTCATTATCTATACATAAAAAATCGGCTTCACGCTGTATCCCGCACACAGCAGGGTACGCAGGGAACCTAGTGTTAAGACACTCCATTCCCCACTTTCCGTCGAATTTTGGAGGCATTGCGTGTTGACTGGCGGAACACAACGTCGCGCTTTGCCTCGATACCAGAGCGAAAAAATGAAAATATCAAATTTTAAACATTTTTTTAAAAGTGTTATTCCACACTTAGGAAAGAAAATAAGTGTAGAAATATCAATTTAAATAAAAATTTCATTCCCTCGAGTTGGGACCGAACCCACAACCGTCGCGATACAGTCACACCCTGGTTCCCCAGGATCACGACGGCCTCTACCCATACATTGTATAAGAAAATTGTAACTCATCGCTATTTGTAAGTATATGGAAGATATATGAGTAGAACTATTTTTGGCATCTATTATTGTAATGGAACCCAAAAAAATAATTTTTAAATTTTTGGTCTGCTTGTCTGTAAGTTTGTTTACGCTAATCTTGGAAATGGCTTCTTTCTTAACATTTAGTGTTTGTTTTATTTCAATCGGTTCACAAATAAAAAAAAATATATCAATATAAAGTTGCGACAATATTGCTACAGAATAAGTGTTAGTTGGCTGAAACTTTAGCTGTCAATGTATGGATATTGTCTTTAATATGATAATGTTATTAGATCACGAAAGTAATTGAGATGAGAAAATGAATAGTGTAGTATAAGCGGGCGAAGCCGCAAGTGCATCGCTTATATTTAATATTTTCGCACACAATTATTTGCTACCCAAAACAGTATCATAATATATTAACTTTTGTTTAGCTTCACGCTGTGGCAGAGTAGGCAGAGGGAACCTAGGGACCTAGAGTTACACTCCGTTCCCATTACAAGCCTTCCGTTCCCCACTTTTTGCCGAATTCCGGAGGCATTGCGCGTTTTGCGTCGTTACCAGAGCGAGACTGAAAATATTAAATATTTCATTTCCCCGAGTGGGAATCGAATCCCACATTAACTTTACATACCTACTTTCTAATAAAGGAAGGGGTTAGAGATATTTAGTGTTTTTTTTTCTATACTATAATGGTATTTTTAATATTAATTACAATAAAATTAAATATATAATTAGCTAAACAGTACTAAATTGACAATATACAATCGATTAGTTAATAACTGCTACGTGTTTGCAGTCATGTTTTAAAAATTTAAAGAAAATATCGTTAAGATTTCGGTTTCATTATTAAAAATATATTAGTGAAAGTGCAGCGGCACAAGCGTGTGACGTTAAATACGACAGGCTGTGGGTTCGATTCCTACTTTAGGAAAGGAAATATTTAATATTTTCTGAGTTAGCTCTGGTAACGAGGCAAAATGCGCAATGCCTTTGCAAGCAATGCCTCCAAAATTCGGTGGAAAGTAGAAAACTGAAGTGTTTTAATGGAAAAGTGTCTTAAAGTATCATAAGATTGGATTCACAGGTTCCCTATGCCTACCCGGTATGTGCGTGATACAGGTGAAGCTACAAAAAAAATATAACTATAGACATCTCGATCACTATCTCCACGCAATATAAGAAAAAAATGGAAAATGAAAAAGATCAAAACAGACAACAAAGTGATCCTATAGATGTTCCGTTTCACTTTTAAGGTAGGGAACCCTAAAATTGCCCTTTAGCTTATCCTAATCCGTAAAACTTAATTCTTCTCGACAGAATCTTTAATTATAACAATACTACGTGTACAATATCATGTTCTAATAAAAATATATTAGAAAATAAATAAGGAAAATCGATATACCAATCGACTATCCGTTATCATTTAAACATAATTATTATATTATAATTACTTTATCTAGACATACAAAAAGAGTATTTAACCCAAATTGCAATTACATGGCCTACGTGTGACCGTCTGCGTAGCCGTAACTCCGAAACAATCAATGTCAATATAACTATCGTATTATTTTGTTCATCACAAAAAAAATAAAGCAAATCTTCTTTAAAATATTCCTAAATAAGGGTCAAAATAGCTTGAAAAATGTGTTGTAAACATACTATTAGTAAACATAAACTAACCTACCTACTATATTGAGCAAAAAAAGCAAAAATTATACAACGGAATAACTCCTTAATAACGTTATATTAAAGATTATATTACCATATCTTGTAATATCTACTAATATTCACTATTAACGACTTAACTGGCACTCCCCTCCCTTTGAACGACGAATAAAACTGAATGAGACGAAATTTTTAAATCATTTAGTGGCGTGGTTTCATCGATATTATAACTAAAAGTACTGTGAAAGAACTTTGAACTACTATAAACTGTTTATTTTTTTATTTAATTTTATATATATGTAGGTGCTATAAAAGTGACAAAATGGCTATTTCTCTTATGAGACTAGGATTTCGTTCAGCTTTGAACTTGGAGCGATCGGTGGCTGCGCTTTCAAATACCAGTGTCCAAAATCAAATAAAGGTAAGAAACTTAAAAAATAATAAAATTAAATATAATATTCCTATAGAAATTTTAAAATATTTTTTTAGTATTGAATACAATAACAAATACTTACTTATATACTTAGAAGCAAACAGAATAAACTATATTGAGAATCGAAGGGCTTCAAACTTAGTAGCATTTCCAAAAACAGGTTTTATTACCATAAAAAAAACAAATGCATCTACCGGCATTTCACTTTGTCCATTGGTCTAAGAAATTGAAAAAATAAAAGAGTATCTATGGCCGTCTAATGGTGTTCGGCCGACATTCCATGAGATTAACTTTTTAATAATAAAAAATATGACTGATAGCTTAAGAGCTTTAGAATTTTTTTATAATCTGTGGCGCTTATAAGAACAAAATTTTAGACGCTGCTTGATTAAATTTCTTTATAAATATAAAAACAAAATTACATTACTATTTAACAAAATAAGATGTTAAATTATTATTTTAACTAATAAATAAAGAATTTATACAACAATTATAAAGCTGAAGAATTTGTTTGTTTGAATGCTCTTAACTCAGAATACCGGTGCGAATAAAAAAAATATTATTGTATTTGATATTCAATTTATCGAGGACCTTCCCTGAAGGCACTACTTTAATGGTTTCCATTTAATTTAGGTATATGCATTTGACCAAGCCGCTGGTGGAACCTAATAAATGATATAAAAAATAGACAAAGTATAAAAAAAATAAACATTGAGTTATATTTTTTCATTTAAATGACCGTTGATAACCTTTTATCATTCCCCTTCAAGTAGTTAATGCTATACCATTTTGTTCTTTATTTTGACTTTTAAAAGCTCCATTTTTCTATAAACATACTAAATTAAGAAAGTTAAGTGTGTTATCACCAATTGTGTGGTAATTACATCGTCGTACTTGAGTTAAAGGGCTTAATTAGATGGGCTTTTATGTTTGTTTTTTTTAATATGTAAATATATATTTTTTAATGATTTTTTAGATTGATAGACTTTTTTACTAATTTTTGTCTTAATTATACACATTATTAAGTATAGCCAATATCAGCTTCAATATATTTAACAAAATAGAAAAATAATAAATGGTCCGAATAAATGTCATGACATAATTTAAATCCATTCTCAAAGATTTAGAATTAATTATTATTATTATTATTTTTTTAATTTTACCTACTTTCAACATGTGACTAACAGTATTCTATATCTTACTTTAGTAAGTTTATTTTAATAAAATATTTTAATATGAATAGTTTTTATATGACAGTAGTAAATCAAAAAAAAGTGGAGAACAAACTAATATTAATTAATATTGATTCGTTGACTATAACTCTTACTGATTAAAAAGTAAAAGAAGCAGTAAATATTGACATTTTACAAAAAAAATACAAAAAAACAGACATAGATAATAAACGAAACATTTGTATGTCGATAACAAACAGGAAGTAATATCATATGTAATTGTAGTTTGTATATAAATAATAATTTGAATAAAAATTCGTCCTTGAACGAAAAACAATACGTTGTAAACAAACAACTGGTAGGCCGTATGTTGTTGGCCTACGTGATGTTGGAAGTTATGTAATAGATTAAAAAAAAAACATAAACAACTAATTTATATTTTGGCGCCTTAAAAAATATTGACTTTACATAATTATATTATTTAATATTATTGATTGTATCGTGTGGTTTTTACCATTTATTATTTTTTTATTTAGATTGTAATAATCTAATGTAAAAATTAAATTAATGTATGTATGTCACTTCGGAACGTTATTCGAAAATGGAACTTTAGTCAACGTTGAGATTAATATGGCGCGCAAAAAAGTTTTAACCAAAGATTTTTTTAATTTATACTTTTCAAAATAAAATGTATATTTGATATTTATAACTTATTCTGTTACGACTGAAACTGGAAATCACTTAAAAGAACAAAAATATTCCTTAAAATAATAGTAAGTATACCATATACATATTAGTTGTAATAAATTACGTTAAATTTTAAACAAAAGCCTTCCATGGTTACGATCAAATATTCTAATATGAATTTTAAATACATTGCTAATACTGTGGGATCTCTTTTTTAATGTAATACATAGATATACAAAATAGAATATACAAAATAATTAATTTAAGCCATTTTTATTGCTAAAACAGTTTTTTAAAGTAAAAATCACAAAGCTTAAAAAGTGTGGTAAAATTTATACTATTTATTAGTCAGGTAAAATTTATATCACTTTTGTTAGCCGCCAGATACATCAGATTCCAAGAGCTCATCATCATCAGTAAGCTTCACGCTGAATCCCGCACATAAGAGAACAGATAGAGAGCGAATAAACTAAAAGAAATATAAACGCGAAAGGTTGTCAAATTCCCATTAGAGCACATTAAATATTCAATATTTTATTTTTTTCCTTTTGGCAAAAGCGCAACGTTGAGTTCCACCACACGCGGAATACGCGACGCCTCGGAAATTCGACGAAAAGTGCGGAAAGGAGTGCCTTAACACTCGCCCTCTGTCACAAATCAAGGGAACAACGCGCAAAAATTCAGAAGAACTAACTTCAGGGCGGCCACGACTCGTCGACCGTACTGTACCACGGCCATAGTAAATACGTATTGCTTAACTATAACTTACAAGCAGGTTACTTTGTTTAAACAGTTCAATGACCTCTTCTATGTGTGAGCGCACCCACATCGTTGTGAAGGCGATTCGGCTTTAATCTCTTAATCTTGAGTACATAGGTTCAAATCCACTTGAATTACAATGTTTCAAATTCGATTCTTGTTTGTGATATATTTTTGTTGATTGCCAATAATATTCTGGCTATGCGTTATTTGTATATGCTGTGAGTTCGATTCCTACCCAAGGGAAAGCGCAGCGTTGAGTTCCAATACAAAATCCCTCGGTACCAGAGCGCAGAAATCTGCGCTCTGGTACCAAGGTACACGCAATGCCTCGATAATTCGGCAGAAAGTGGAGGATGGAGTGTCTTATCTAGACGCCCTCTGCCTACTCTGCTAAGTGCGGGATACAGCGTGAAGCTGAAAAAGAAATAATTTCACTTTACACTGAAAAAATATATCTTCCTTTTGATCAAAGATAGTTTAGGCACATTTGTACGGTGGTGACGGAGTTTAACGATGTTTTTTGCCTAAACAGTAACGAGATCGGTAAAATTCATAATATAATAGTAACCCAAATTGATTTTGAATGAACAACGATGGTATTCTTTATACTTAAAGTTATACTTATCTTGTCTTATGTGCCATTTCCAGTTAATAATTTAGCTCGAACCAATTTGTCAATTGTTGCATTTGAGGTCGCAAGCATTTTACAAGGTTCCTTCAATAAAAAAACATATAGATATAATTTATTTATTGAGGCCAGTCGCGGCGCAGGGGCACAAAGTGTGATTGAAGGCGCGATAGGTTATGAGTTCGATTCCCACTCGGGGAAATTAAATGTTTAATAAATTTATTTCTTCGCTGTGGCATCGAGACAAAGCGCGATGTTGAGTCGCGATACTCAATATCTCCAGAGTCCGGCTGAAAATGAGCAAGGGGTTCTAACACTAGGTTGCCTAGCCTGCTATGAGGGGGATACAGCCAGAGTCAGAGCCAAAAATTTACTTATATTTTTTAAATATATAAGCGTAGAAATAGTAAAGTAAATATTTATGTTGACATAGTTGCGTCCGTGATAGTGTTGGGGTCGATGACCGCGTTATGCAACGAGAACCCGAATATTTTGTCACTAACCAGTTGAAAATTAGTGAAAATATTCGATATTCAATTTATTTTTCAGTGCGTAGTGGTTGTGGGTTCAATTTCAATAGATGAATTTGTAGAGTATTTACATATAGGTGCGGTAAAGTGATAGGTCATTTAATTCTCGTTGTTTAAATTTTTTTTCTAGGCTAGAATCAAACCTACTACCTTTTATTAGCATTCAAATATAAGTTATAAAAGCCTATATATAATTTTATATACACTATGCATGTACATCGAAATGCAAATCTAATCAAACTGGGTTCTATTCCTACTCGGGGTAATAAATTAATATTTTTATTTCTTTGATCTAGTATGTCAAACGCGGTATTGAGTTCCGCCACTCAACAGCCTTTAAAAAATCGGCGAAAAGTGGGAAACGGAATGTCTTAACACACTTTCCTCCGCTTACCCTGCTGTGTGCGGGATACAGCGTGAAGCTGAATCACGCACAATTAATAAAATACAGATTTTACCAATACTAACGAAATACAGATTTATATCAATCATATTTTTTATTATATAGGCCATTCACTTAAGTAATTTAGAAGTACTTGTGTGAAATTGACACAATTGATACAACCGGTTGTGATTTGTTCATTTTGTAGATGTAAATTTTGTCTGTCTGTACGACTGTTACAACATAAATGGTAAATAAATTCGATTTTATTTGAAAATGAGAAATTTTTTTGAAGCTTTACACTGTACCCCGCACATAATAGGGCAGCTGGAACCTGGGAACCGTTCGTTCCCATTAAGAAATTTTCGTCCTCCACTTTCCGCCGAATTCTGACGGCGTTGCGTGTTGAGTGGCGGTTGCTAACGCCGTGCTGTGCCTTGTTACCAGATCGAGAAAATGAAAATATTAAATATTTTGTTTCTCCGAGGTGTAATTGAACCCACAACCTAATGGGTTTACACGCTTGTACTGATCCGCCACGACTGTCCTTTGAATAGATATTTTCTTTTTTGATTTGATAAATTCCAATTTTTAACCGACTTCTGTAAGAAAAAAGAGGTTATTTATTTATCAGTTCGACTCTATTTTTTTTAAATAACTTTTTTATATATGCTATCTATATGTTATTCGTCTCTGTTCGTCATCTTTTGCTTGTTTAGATATATTTTGTACGACAGACGAATCCATCGAATTAACATTTTAAAAATAAGAATATACATAAATATTATCACAGAAAAAATACAGTATAATCTTTTAAGGCAAATATAAAAATATTCAATTAGTTTTAAATCGCATCGAACCTAGGACCTAGTACTAGAATACTTCCAAGCTACTACTATAATAACTCATGTCAAAACTAGGTGAGCCGTAAGTAAATAATAAATATATGTATGTTTGTCCGTCTATAAATTATCAAATAGTTATATAATAAGTGTCGTAACTTAAAGCGTATTTCCGCATTTAAAATGTTGAAGAGAAAAACCCACTATAATTTTTTATTATAGATTTCAATAAAAAGTGAAAAGCTAAAGCAAAAGCTGGGTAGGGAGGTAGAGTAGGGAACCTATTGTTTAGACACTCCATACGCACTGTTTTGAGTCACGGAACTCAACGCCGCGTTTTGCCTCTTTGCCGGAACGTGAAAATGAAAATATGATGTATTTCTTTTCCACGAATGTGAATCGAACCCACAACCGTTGTGTTTATAGTTGCACCTTTGTACCCCTGCGCCAAAAAGCCTCACAAAGAAAATATTTTGTTTGTTTTATTTCATTCATAATTTCTAAATTTTCTTATTAGTTATTATTTTCTTACTTATATATATGGGATTTGAACTTGTGACCTCTGCGTCCAATGCGCTAAATCGAGTAATCCATTACAGTTAAACCTAGTTAAGTTGTTAACCTCAAATAACCCTATAGTTGACATGCCTTTGTAAGATTTCAGTATGTTCACACTAGAAATATTATAATAAGAAAAAAAAAAACAATATTCACGCTGTACCCCGCATACAGGGGGAAACTAGTGTTATAATACTCCGTTCCCCATTTTTAGTCAATTTTTTCTAGGTATTGCGTGTTTAGTGGCTGAACTAAAGTTAAAATTAATAAGTAAAAATTCATTCTCTCGAGTGGGGATCGAACCCACAACCGTCGTGTTATAGTGACACCCTTGTGCCCCCGCGTCTCGAGGGCCTCTATAATTATAACAAGACGATTTTTTAATTAATTGTATAACGCGGCGTTGAGTTAAGAAATATTCAACAATTGGTATGAAAGCGAAGAACGAAATGTCTTTTTCGATATAAATTGCGTTCCTTATGGCGGATCACAGAGCCTCTTTAATTTTGTCCAAATATAGATTTTGTACTTTCTTTTTTATTTTTTTCATTTCACACTGTATCCCGCATATAACAGGATAGACAGAGGGAACCTGTTTTGCTATACTTCTTTCCTCACTTTCCGTCCAATTTTCGAGACATAGCGCGTTGAGTGGCGGAACTCAACGCCATGCTTTGTCTTGTTACCACGGCGAGGAAATGCAAAATAATATATTCTCCCGAAAGGGAATCGAACCTACAACTGTTGCGACGACTTCTACCTATATGTATGTATAGTTATGTGTATATTTGTTATAGTTATTTTAAATAATACAATAAAATATTTTTTTTTACAGTCAATCCACACGCGGGTGTCTTGCAATGGCAAAGTATGTTATATCCAATCAAACCAAGAATCCAGAGATCTAGACCTAACTGAGGTAGCCAACGCCCTAAGAAGGAACTACAGCAAGCAGCACGGCAGACCAGAAGAGAACAGAAGGAAACACTACCGTGATAGTGACTCGGATAGTGATAGTGATACGGAGTGCAAGGGTTATGATAGGGTGAGTGTTGAGTGATTTTGTTTTTTTGGAGTTATTTTGATTTTTTGGTACTTTTTTGGTTTTTTGTACTTTATGGCAAAGAGAGAACCTAGTGTTAAGCTCATTATTTTATTTTTTTTTAGAAAAATATAGCGCTGCATTTTATATCAATTTAAAAAATCTGTTTCAAGTTCTCTTTGCTTCAAGTATTATTCTTAAAAATGAGTAATGTTATATCTATTTTTATTTTTATTAATTGAGGTCAGTCGTGGCGCAGGGGCACAAGTACCTATATGACTGTAAAAGCGACAGGTTGTGGGTTCGATCGAGGTAATTAAATATTTCCATTTTCTTTGCTCTGGTGTCAAGGCAAAGCGCGGCGTTGAATTCTACCACTCAACACTCAATGCCTCCAGATTTCTCCAGAATGGAGCATCTCAACACTAGGTTCCCTCAGGAACCCTTACAACAGCGTGAAGCTAAAAAAAGTAAATGCTTTAGAAATAATAAACGAAAATAATATATTATTTTTGTTTCTATTTCAGTCAGAATTCTGGCGTAGGAAAATGCGAACGGTACACAACATACTCGACGTCGATAAGGACGGTTTGATCTCGTACAACGACTTCCTGCTGTTCTCAGAGCGGTTCAAGTCGCTGGGGCACCTGGACGAGGAGCAGGCGAAGGAGTTCACTGATATTATTAAGGTTTGTATTTAATTTTGCATTTTAAGGGTTCAAGTTATAGTTATAGTAGGTTCGAGGCTGGTGGTGGCGCGGTGTGACTGCAAACGCGACAAGTTGTGGGTTCGATTCCCACTCGAGGAAATGAAATATTTATTGTTTTGATTTCTTCGCTCTGGTGACGAGGCAAAGCGCGGCGTTGAGTTTCGCCACTCAACACCCAATGCTTCCAGAATTCCAGCGGAAAGTGGGGAACAGTAATGTTGAAGCACTAGGTTCCTAAGCTCCCTTTGGTTACCCTAATATGTTCGCGATACTGTGTGAAACTAAAAACACAATATTTTCAATTCTTAATATGTGAATAACAATTTAAAATAAATATACTGTAAACCGACCTGGTCGGTTTCCAGGAGGCGCGGGTTCAAGTTCCGCTACGTTAAATTTTTTATACGTTTTCTAAATAAGTATTTTTATTTACTAAGTGAACAATAACACTTTAAAAATGTTAAAAAAAATTCTCTTGCCAAACGATAATTCTTAATGATTATCTTTGTGTAGCGGAAATTTGTAAAAATCTCCCTACAGAGATACTAACAACATAAATAAGTTGTAACAAGCGTATAAAAATTTCGACGTAGCTTGATGAGAACGTATGGCTTAGTGGTCAGAGCGGCTGGTCGGTTTCCAGGAGGCGCGGGTTCTAAATAAGTAATTTAAAATAAAATTGTTCTATTTTATATTACAGCTAACATGGGAAGAGCAATGGGGTGCTATAGACCCCTACAACTTCGTGACGGTGGAGCAGTACTTGGAGGACATGCATCATGTCTTGAACGATAAGACGCTGAAGAAGAAGGCGCATAGATGGCTGCCGTATTTGTTTAAGGTAAAATTTTATTTATTTTTAATATTTTTGGTGTCTGTAAGAAGAATTTAGTGATAAGTTATTATGTTTATTTTTTTATTGATGATTGTAGATTTAATTTGGTACTAATAATAAACATAAAAATAAATTATTCCAGCGGGAATCGAATCGATGTCCTTTTTTATAAAACAATTTATTATATGTTTTAACAATTAAACTTTATATAGAAAAACTAAATCTAAAAGATGTAATAAATTTTATAGAATCTCTAATGATAGTGGGGAGTGGAGTGTTGTAACACTAGGTTCCCTCTACCTATCTTGCTGTGAGCGGGATACAGCTTATTTTTTTAAAATATAATATAGTTTAGTAGGTGAAACACCTACTTGTATATCAATACCGTATTCAAAAATATTTATGTTTTCTTACAATTTCTTTGAGGCTAGTCGTGGCGCAGGGGAGCAAGTATGGCGACCGTAAGCGCGACCGGTTGTGGGTTTGTTTTCCTCTCGTTCTCTAGTTCTCTCTGATAAGTTCCGCCACTCAACATACAATGCCTCGTAGAATTCGATAGACAGTGGGGAACGCAAGAGTCTTAATGGAAGCAGAGTGACTTAACACTAGGTTTCCTCGACCTACCCTACTATATGCGGGATACGGCGTGAAGCTAAAAAAAATGTTTTGTTTTTTTTTCACAGGCGGTAGACAAAGACAAGTCGGGGTTCATATCCGTTAAGGAGTTCAAGCTGTTCTTCCAATGTCTCGGTCTCAGCAACGAGCACGCGGCCGTCGCCTTCGCCGTCATAGACACTAATGGGGTAAGGAATTTTTTAATTTTTTTTTTGTATATTAGTAGTTATTGTAAGCGAGTCAGACTTATAGTTACGCTTCAATATATATACGTAACGTACGAAGACTGTAAGTTCGATTTATTTCTATTTGAATTCTTTTTATTTCTATTTGATATACGACTCGATTTCCCTTTGATAGGTTTATGTGTGTGTGCGTCGTTCTTGACAAATGGCGCTTTATTTTACAACGATATTATTATTATTTATTTTGTTTGAAAAAATCACTTTTAAATTTTTGGTAAAAAGAGTAGTTAAAACTGTGGTTTAATTTAAAGTGGTGCTGACAAAACACTCTGTATATCTTTTTATTTAGAGAATATTGTCTTATTCATTTCCTTTAGTCGAGATCGAACCCACAATCATCGACGACGCTAATAATAGTAAAATATTTCCAACAACACAATGTTAAATATTCTTTTTCCATATGTTTTACTTTATTTTTGACAAAAAAATATTTAAAAATATGATTTTTGACACTTACTTCTATCAAGAACTTAAAGCAAATATATGTAATTCAAAAACTCATATTATATTAAATATTATTATTGCTGTCTTTTCAGGACGGAAAGTTATCTATGAAAGAGTTTGTGAAACTCGGCAGAGACTTCTTGTGCACCGAAGACGAGTGTCGCGTCTCTAAAATGTTTTGGGGGCCATTGATCGATGTGTAATATATTATATATCATATAAATATACATTAAGTGATTATTACTTTAATTATGTTTTTTAAAATTTTGTATAGTATGATTACCTAGTCGTGGCCGCTTTGAAGTTAACTTTAGATTGACTGATTTGACTTTTTTCTTACTTTTTTTTATTTTTTTCAAGATAAAAAGCAAAAGTTTCAGAAAGTTGAAGTTCAAGGCGACCTCGATTTGTTAACTGTACTGTAAATCTAAATTAGGTTGCTACTTTTTTAATTTTAAGGGACTTGAATGACTTTCTTATTTTTTTATCTGTGCCTTATTTGTGACAGTTCTGAATGAATTTTATTATTATATATTATCTATAGAATAAGAATGTTACGATGCTTTTTGCTTTTTAATATTATTTTTCTTAAAATATCAAAAAAAGTAAAAAGTAGATAACGGAGTGCCTTAAATCTTTTAACATATCTGATTAAGAATGTATGAAAAAAAGTTTAAATGGTCTAAGAGACGCTAAATATAATATTCTGTATAATTTTGTTACAATTATAAATTAGTTAGTTTTATTTTAATTGACTGATTTTTTTTTTTTTACTATTACTATTAGAATACTCAAATTCTTAGTATATACTATGTTTGTAATTATTAGTATGAAAAAAAAATATAATAAAAGGACAAAAAGAATTTAAATAAATAAAAAAATTAATGCTGCCTTTTATTTTAAAAATCGACTTTAAAGTAGGAACCTTTAAAGCATTATTATAAAGCTGATAAAAAGGTAAAAATATTTTTAAAAATCAGTATGGTATAAAAAACAACATAAAATATTTCTAATCAATTTATTGCAAAACAAAAGAACTTATTTATTAATTACAAGAAAAAAAGAAAATAATATTGAGTCCGTCGTGGCGCAGGGCGTAAATAGAGTGTCACTGTAAACGCGACGGCTGTGGATTTGAATCCCACTTGGGGGAAAGAAATATTTAATATATAGAATTTAATAAATAGAGACAAAGCGCGGCGTTGAGCCAACACGCAATGCCTTAAGAACTCGGTGGAAAGTGGGATAAGGAGTATCTTAACTCTAGTTTCCCACCGCCTACCCTGCGGGATACAGCGTGATGGTATAAAATAGTTTATCCTATAAATTACAAAACACAAATAGGTACTAATTATAATGATATTTTCAATATTCAGCTCTTAAAGTGTTTTTTTTTAAACAAAAATCCAATTAATTACCTAAACACACAGAAATACATTTTTTTATATTTATTAACAACTTTTCTACATTGAAATGACTTTACTCATTTAAAAAAAAATTACAGTCTTTTTAACTATACTTTTTTTTAATAATACAGAGACTTTACACATTTTAAAACAAAAAAAAACAGTTTTCCTTTTTTTTTATAGCATTTTTAAAAATAGTTGTTTGAAGTTTTAACTAATAACTGTCTAAAATTAAAGTAGTCATTATTATTTATTGCTTTTAAATATTAAAATAATAATTAAACAACACCAAGTTGATCCTTCAACAGCTTTGTTTCTTCAATTAATCCTGATATTTGAGAAGTTCTGGAAAAAAATATATTGAAAATATATACATATTATTAAAAAAAAAACAGTTATTGAAGACAGTGTCGGTGTAGAAATGTGGTAGGGGGTGGGTTCGATCCCAATTCGGGGAAATGATAAATCTTTAGCATGTTCTCGTTGTAGCAAAACAAAAAAAAGTTGTTTAGTTCTGTCTTGCAAACACCAAAATCTCTACAAATAGCCGGTGTGTGGGGAGCAAAGTATCTTAACAGTAGGTTCCTTATGTCTTCCCTGTTATATGCGGGATACAGCGTGAAGCAGTGAAAAATGATATGAAATATAATGTAATATTAATAGGCCGGCGTGGCGCGTGGGCACAGGCGTGTGATGGTAAACGCGACGGTTGTGGGTTCGACTTCGTTAGGGAAGTAGGGAACGGATTCCAGAATCTCTTAACGGGAAATGGAGTAGTGGTTCCCAGGTTTACCACTTAAAAATATTTATTATATATTTTTTTTAAAGCCTAATATTGCATTATCCTGCATAAAGCAGAGTAGGTATAGTACCTATGGTCAATACTGTCTGTTCTTCGTCTAAATAAGAAAAAACAACTACATAAAACAGAAATAACATGTAGATTTGCGGAACTCAACGCCGCACTTTGTCTACCAGAGCTGGTAAATGAAAATAACTTTAGATATAATCATTTCCACAAAGTGGGATTCGATTCCACAACCATCGCTATACTTAAATATGATTAATTACGTCCATATTTTTTTTTCAGCTTCACGCTGTATCCCGCACACAGCAGGGTAGGCAGAGGGCGGAGGAGACCTAGTGTTGAGACACTCCGTTCCCCACTTTCTGCCGAATTCTGGAGGCATTGTGTGTCGAGTGGCAGAACTCAACGCCGCGCTTTGCCTCGACACCAGAGCAAAGAAATGGAAATATAAATTTAAGTAAATATTTCATCTCCTCGAGTGGGGATCGAACCCACAACCAGTCGGTTTTACAGTCGCACTTTGTGCCGCTGCGCCACGACTGGCCTCGCATACGTCTATATAATAAATAAAATACTCACTGTTGTTGTAAAATGGATGAAATAGTATCGCTGTGCGACTTTCCCAGTACTGTATCTTTCTTTTTATATTCTTCTTGACGTTTCATCATCTGGAAATTAAATAAGTAAAAATATACATACGAACAAAATAATTATAAAATCTATGTAATATTTTAAGGCATTGTTATGACATTTTTGTTTAGAAAATGAACTAAAAACTGGAGTGGAATTAAGGCAAATTCTAATTCAATTCAAATCCTTTTGGTTTAAAATTGTCATACAAGATACAGATAAAGATAACGTTAATAAAATATTTATATTTTAAATAGCCAATTTTATTTTTTATTATGAATTTAAATATTAATAATTAAAAAAGACTTATGTTTTTTTATAATTAAAATTATAAATTTTTGAGATAACGTGTGAAGTGAAATTCAACGCCGCTTTGTCTTGTAAACGGAGTAAGAAAATAAAAATAACTCATTCCTCCTTATGAGCATCGAACCCACAACCGTCTACAATCATACATCGTGTATGTAAATGTATATTAAAAAATAATGTATATTACATTTGTTATAAAATAACAGCGTCTTATATCAAGTTACCTCTTCACTCTTCCGTAAAGCGTGTTCCTTCAGTGTCGCGAGTCTCTCTCTCGCAGTGTCGGCAACTCTCTGCGTGTGTAGGAGCTCGGAGAGAGCTCGCCTCTCCTCGGCGCTGCTCGCGCCCGTGCGGAGAGAACGGAGGGATGCGGAACACCTGTATATAGAGGAGTAAAAGCAATATTTTTTTAGCTTCACGCTGTATCTCGCATAAAGCAGGATAAGCAGATGGAAACTAGAGTTAAGACACGCTTCTTATTTTTTTTTGCTTTTGTGACATATCCAAATATATTTCAAATATATTTTTTTGATTTTTTTTCTTTTAATTGTAGTATAAATTTCCCACTTCCCTAGTATATTCCCTATTTAGTAGTTTGTTTTTTTTACGCTTGAAGGGACAAGTAAAAGACCTCTATACATGATAATAATTTCAACGAGATTTCTTTTGAAGAAAGTAATCCTATAAGGGTTCCGTAGGGTTTAAGGGTTTTTGGAACCCTGAAATTAGCAAATTGAGTTCTAGGATTATCAACTTTTTAGGACATGGACTCACCTATATTTCATATCATCTTGATATTTCTCAGCAAGTAATTTCTTTTGTTTCAAATTTTCCGATTGCTGTTTCACAGTGTCTATTTCTCTCTGAAAAATATAAAAATAATTAATTAATATTATTTTTTTGTTAAGGTCGTCGTGGCGCAGTGGGACAGCGTCTGACAGTAAGCGCGGTGATCGCGGATTCGATCCACACTAGGAGGAATGATTATAAATACTTAAATTATTTATCCTACCTAGAGGGGAGCTAGTCAAAGAGAGCAGCTAAGTTAAGTTTTAAATTATTTATGTGGGGAACTGAAGTGTCTTAGTACTAGGTTCCTAGGTTCCTTCTGCATATCATACCATGTGCGGCATCGTGAAGCTTAAAAAAAAAAGAATTTGGAAAAATTTAGAAACAGTAAATTTTATAATCTACACAAAAATTTTAGAAGAGGGCGCTGTGGCGCAGGCGCACAAGGGGGTGACTGTAATGCGGCGGTTGTGAGTTCGATTTTCATTCGGGGGAATGTATTATTGTTTATTAAGTTTCATTTCTTAACTCTTGTACCAAGGCAAAAAAACCCATTGTTTAGTTATATAGATAAAAAAATATCTTAGAACTCGGTTTATAAACGCGAGTGGGTTGGGTTCGATTCCCATTGGAGGGAATGAATTGCTTTTATTTTGAAGTGAATATTATCTTTTATAAAATTAAATAAATAATAATAATAATAATACATGTAAATTCCTATTTCATTCGATATTAATATTATATACTTACACTACATTCTATTTTCAAATTTACTTAAAACTAAATTGTTAATATTTATATTTATTATAATTCA
>JAATLQ010022051.1:10949-23396 GCA_013421005.1 Heliconius erato x Heliconius himera
CTCTCCGAACTCTAACTCTCCGAACTCTAACTCTCCGAACTCTAACTCTCCGAACTCTAACTCTCCGAACTCTAACTCTCCGAACTCTAACTCTCCGAACTCTAACTCTCCGAACTCTAACTCTCCGAACTCTAACTCTCCGAACTCTAACTCTCCGAACTCTAACTCTCCGAACTCTAACTCTCCGAACTCCCCGAACTCCTTTTTAGATTTTTTTTTCTCTTTTTTTATATATTTTATATATATATAAAATTATTTTTTTATATATTATATTAAAAAAAAATTATATATTATAAAAAATATTATATTATTTATATTTTTATTGTTTTATTTAGCTATTTTTTCTAAAGTTTTTTTAAGGCTAATTCTACGTGAGTGATATAAAGAAATCATCGATATAAGGAACACCACTATCACAATAGTCACACACAAAGTCAAAGTTGAAAATGATTTCATTTTCAACGGTAGTTCAACAAAGTAATGTAAATAAACTAAACAGAAGTTTAATTGTGAGATCTTCATCCCACTTAATTTAGGTAACGAAGTGGGATAGTAATAACTCGTACCCATACAAGTTACTACGTCTGATGTTGGAGACAAAGACGCGTGGTGAGCGTTAAACGAGCAGAACACCCGACCATGTCCTGGCCTATGGTTCTACTCACATGTGAACACATGACATATGTATAAAAAGCAATTTTAACATACATACTTTTAGCAAGGTAGTTTCAAATAGTAGCTGAAGGCATAAATGACTGAATGATTTCTAAAGTAAGCAATTACAAATATAATATAATTGATTAACTAAATAATCAATTACCCGAATAGTCGAGGTTATGTGGCAGAGTACGAGTAGTACTCTGAACCACACCAGAGCCAAGACTTCACGTAGATAATTATAAATAGGTCTTAACCACATTTATAATTAAAAAATAACAATTAATTAATCAAATAATTAATTGTCCAAATAGTCGAGGTTAGCCAGTGGTGGAGCACGAGTAGTGCTCCGATTCACACCAGAGCCAAGACTGAACGTACAACGCCCGTGCAGCCTTTTATATCATCGTTCACAAATAAGTTGCAGGGTAGAATAATAATAATTGATGACGCAATCGCGTCATAGCGGCGTGATGGGTAGGAGTCGTATAGGAATCTATACGTAACCAACATAATGTTGTTTATAATTTCTTTCGTTTAAGTTTTCTGTTGTTTGTGTCATTTGCTTAAGTGTGTTTTTTTAAACAATTGGAACATGTGGGTTGCATTAACGTTTAAATAATTTTCACATTAGTAATCTTAAGGGCTTTGCAAGCATAGGTACATTATTTGAATAATTCAGTAGTTAAAGCGGGCGAAGCCGCGAGCGGGTCGCTAGTAGTAAATATAAAGGTCAGTAATAAGTAGAGTAATTTGTAAAAATATGAAAAATGTGTTGATTATTCATGTAAATAAATTTATTGCTAACTTAATATTTGTATACGTTTTTAGCACAATTTTATTAAGTTGACTTGACGATACATATAAATAAAATTGAAGATATACAATATCGATACTAGAGAGTAAAGAAATGAAAAAAATTATATATTTAAAAAAATAATTAGATTGACGTAACTCAACGCCGTTCCTTTCCAGACGTAAATCAACACTACCATTCAACCGTTAATCATTAAACCGCTGCGCCATAATAGTATCTGAATATAATTCTATCCCATTAATAAATTCCAACCTGCTATATATTTTATTTAAATCAGTATAATATTTACACTGCGCTACTCACCACAAGACAATTAGGTTTTATTAAAGCTATTATTATGGTCGTTGGATTCGAGGCATCGCTACATACAATCCAAATTACGGTCTTTAGGAAATATTGTACCAACATTTATTACAAATATTAGGAATGTTTTTGTAAAGCATTGTAATAATTACTTGAGGCAGGCACAAGGAGTCTACAGTAAAGACACTAAACTCCCCATTTCCCACCAAATTCTGAAGGACATTGCGTTTTGAGTAGCGGAAATCAATGCTAAATAGAAGAGAATGTCTGAGAAGTATGTTTAGTAGAGATAGAAGGCGTTTAACCGTTGGTAAATTTTTTTTTTCTGCTTCACGCTGTATCCCGCACACAGCAGGGTCGGCAGATGAAACCTTGTGTTAAGACCCTCTGTTCCCCACTTTCTGCCGAATTCTGGAGGCACTGCGTGTTGAGTGGCAGAACTCAACGCCGCGCTTAACCTCGACACCAGAGCAAAGAAATAAAAATATAAATTTAAAAAAATGTTTCATCTCCTCGAGTAGGGATCGAACCCACAACCAGTCGGTTTTACAGTCACACCTCATGCCGCTGCGCCACGACTGGCCTCTGGCAACATAATTAACGGTGCATTAGCTGCATTGATAAGACAGCGAAACGCCAGCACAGCTTTATATTTGGCTGTATTCTATGCAGTGCTGGTATGGATGCTATTATATTTCGGTTAGAGAAACGTGAGGACCATGGAAGAAAATTTTCTAAATATATTTATGACCAAGAGTGAGTGGTAAGAGAGGCAGGGGGAGACCTCATTTGACCTTCGAAAACACAGTATCGATGATGCTATGACACAGTAGTGGAACTAAAAAGCTTGGGTCCTTAGTTCAATTAAAACGTTACAATAACAAAAATATATAGTTTTAACTCTATTAACACTATATATTTTTGTTATTCTATTTTCATGTTCATGGCTTCTATCTCTGTATAGATAAAAAATAAGACTGTTTGAAGACAATGATTTTTTTAATGAGATGATAAGATTTCTATCACTGGAGACCAAACGCGTAGAAGATGATGAAGATAGATGATGACCAGTCTTCTCGTATTAGTTGACCTGTCTAAGTTGTATGTTTAAAATAGTGCAATAATCTAACTGTTGCACCAAATATACGATATATTACATCCTTAAATAGAAACATTACGGGCAAGCGTATGCAATTTACATACAAAGTGGTAATAGTACAAGAGCTATTTTTCGGTAAGTAAGGGAATTTACGGTGCTTATTTCTATTAATATCTAACGTTACAATGGTATGGCACTGTAACCACTACCGTTAGGATGTTTTGTGACCATATACTTTTGTTATGGATTCGATTTCAAAAAGATGCGCCCAATTTGCGTATTAAATGGCGGAGCTCAGCACCGCCGCGAGGATGATACAGCGTGAAGTTAGTTAAGTTTTTTTTTATATTTTTTAACAATTCTCTTCTTTTTGCACATCACTTTATTATATTTTATTTAAATTGTCAAAAAAAAACCAGCCAAATCAACAAACTAGCAAATCAAATAGTGAGGTGCTTACGAAATTCTCTTTTAATTGCATCGTTGACGATTTAGTCCAGCGCTGGCTGTAAAGGCTATGGACATAGTGATCAATAGATATTCAATTATGACGACGGGCGTATGAAACGTTTTAGTTCACGTTAATTGCCACGTTAAAAGTGTTGTTGGAAAATAGTTAACGATTTGTTATGTTTTTTGGGATTAGAATAATATAGTTGCGAGACTTTAGGTTCTGCTTGTTATATTTCTTTTACTTCACCCTGTATCCCATATATGGTATTGTAAACCAAAGAAATTTGACATCGAGACAGTATATTGCCCAATTTCTGCCTGATTTTCGATAGACCTAACTTAACGTCGCGCTTTATATTGTTACCAGAACGAGGAAATGGTAATCATTTATTCTCCTGGGTGGATATCGAATCCACAAACGTTGCGTTCCACAGTTATACGCTGTGCCGCTGCGCCACGGCGGTTTCAACGCACTATAAATATTTTACTTTTGCCTGTATAAATAATTGAAATAACGCTAGTTTGTATAAAATCAGAATAAGTTATGAAAAATAAAAAGCGATTGTATTGCTTTTTTCCTAAAAGCTAAAGGCAAAATACGAATTCTTATTATTATTCTTGATTAGGAAAACTATAAGTTTTATTTAAATGTTTCATACATTTAAAGCAGCAGCAATATATCAAACTGTTAACGCGACGGATGTGGGTTCAATTCCCACTCAAGGGAATTAATTATTTTCATTTCCTGCCGATTTGCGGTTGCTTGTTTCGTTCATATCACTCGTACAAAAAGTATAGATATAGATACACTTAATAGAATAATCTTTTGGGATTTTCCTTTGATTTTGCTCTTAAATATTGTCGTATTTAACATAAAAATGTTTAGTTATTGCACATCTATTTACACAAGCGGTAGGTACGCGCACGGCAAATGCATTCTTTCCGCATAAATCTTGATCTTGCGGGAATTCCGGGATATAAAGTAGACTTTATGTTGCTTCGCAATCCTCTTTTACTTTTAGTCAAAAAATATTAAAAATGATTAAGATTTTCTATGAGGCCGGTCGTGGCGCCGCGGCACAAAGTGTGCCTGTAAAACCGACTGGTTGTGGGTTCGATCCCCACTCGAGGAGATGAAATATTTACTTAAATTTATATTTCCATTTCTTCGCTCTGGTGTCGAGGACAAGCGCGGCGTTGAGCTCTGCCACTCAACACGCAATGCCTCCGGAATTCGGCAGAAAGTGGGGAACGGAGTATCTTAACACTGGGTTCCCTCTGCCTACCCTGCAGTGTGCGGGATACAGCGTGAAGCTGATGATTAAGATTTCCAGGAGATTATCCAGGACAAACAGACTGAGGCGTGGTGTAAATAACTATATTATATATTTGAAAAAACATGATTATTTTAGAGTCATAGACAGACATTTCAATTTTATTAATATGTAGAGACATTGTAAACCTATCAGATGTCAATACATTTTCTGCCTAACATAAAAGGGAAAAAGATATAAAAAAGAAATGAACAATGGAATAGTAAAATAACATACCCAAAGGCATTTACCATTGTAACCGGAAATTAAAGAAAATTATTCGAATTACATTCGGCAAATAATTATATAGCGACAAGAGTAGGTCAAGCTTTGGACTTTAACTACGAAGTAAAAGTATTTAAGTATTCTTTAATGTAATTATGTACGCATATTAAAGAATTTAAATGTAACAGGTGTTTGTGATTTTTTTATTTTAATTTAAATTTTCATATTTTTATAGCATAAAAGATATAGAAAGAAAGATACAGAAATTGTATATTGCAATTTCAAAGAAGTATATTATACCAATATATAAGCAGCTTCACAGTTATTTTTCCTTACGGAACGCTTTACATTAATTTGATTCCCCCATGGGGATCAAACCCACGAGCTTTGCATTTTCAGCCAGGCGGTGTAACGTTGAGTTACGACGGCTAGGCCATCGTACAAAAAACAAAAACGTTTTTAAATACATAAATTAATAAATAAATAACTGTGTTAAAGTGGATTTCTTTTTCCTTTTTTAAATTTAATTACAGTAATCTTTTACAATTATTTTATAAGCCAATCTCTGTTTTCAATTCTAAAGGCACCTAATAAGACTTAAGTTCAGAAGCCCCTTTATAGAGGTAGTACTGTCGGACGTATGGCATCAGGACATTTATATCTTGTGACGGTTTTTTTCCGGAATTATGCCCCAGCCTAGACGCACAACACTTCGCAGACCTCTCCTTCACATATTTTGAAGAAGCTCTTTGCAGTGATTTGGTAACGGAGTTCTCTTCCCCAGTCGTTTGGTCTGCGGGAGGTATTTTATTTCCCTACTACCCGGCATATCTGCCGAGCGTTGCTCGATCCGCCAACTTGGGGACGCATTCTCTAGAGGTACAGTTCCCCCGAGAAACTACTAGACTACTACTACTACTAGCTACTTTAGATAATATATTTATTAAATAATTATTAATTGCGTTGACTCCACTGGGGTAAGTGAAAACGGAGATCTAGACAATAGGTTCTCGCTGGTTGAATTTCTTTAAGCGTAAGATTTTAATCTTATACTTACGTAATACGTAGTCGTGAAATTAATTCTCGTTCCGAGAAATATTTGCATTATAAATAAAATGTTTCTATATGAACAGCTCAAAGCAGCTAAGTAATTAAAATTTTGAAATTATCTTGTGACAAAGTAGTGCAACCTAACACTGTATTTTTTTAAAAAAAATTAAAATTAAATTAGCTTCACTCTGTATCCCGCACACAGCAGGGTAGGCAGAGGGAACCTAGTGTTAAGACACTCCGTTCCCCACTTTCTGCCGAATTCTGGAGGCATTGCGTGTTCAGTGGCGGAACTCAACGCAGCGCTTAACCTCGACACAAGAGCGAAGAAATGGAAATATAAATTTAAGTAAATATTTCATCTCCTCGAGTGGGGATCGAACCCACAACCAGTCGGTTTTGCAGTCACACCTCGTGCCGCTGCGCCACGACCGGCCTCGAATGTATTTTTTCTAACGACTGAAAATAACTAGAGAATAAAAATATTAAAACAAGTCTTGTACAACCTTAATTTGAACCTAGAATCTTCCATAACTGAAATAATCTCTAAAATATTTAATATCAGATCAACGACTTTTTCTTATCAAAGGTCAACCTTTATTGTTAAACTACAAAAGCTTATAAATTTTGTAAGGCCTATATTGGGAAATATAGCATCTAGCAAATTTAATATTAAAATTAATAGGCAGTATCTCTTTACTTTGATAATAGAATATTCTATTATCTAAGATTTTAATAAGGTAATGTAATATAATTTTAATAAGTATAATATTAATTCGTGTGCATACTTTGATTTAAATAGAAACTCGAAGGCTTTAAATTTTTTTATATTCTTCGTAATATATAGTCTTAATTTATATTTTACCATGTAAAAAAAAATCTTTTAATTTACCATTCAACATTATTACAATTTAGATAAATTCCAAGCAGAGTGACCAAACATAATGTTATAGTTTCCCTAGATAGAAAATGGAAATGAAAACATAATATAAATGTAGCTATGAAAGAGAATTTAAGCTGTAATCATTACTTGTACCTAAATCCATATAATTATATAAAACTGCCGTAAGTGAGTTAATGACAAAAAATATACAACCAAACTATTGGCTTACAAGCTTAAATTTGGATTTGTACGTTCCTTAAGGATAGGGGAGCACTAAGAGTCAAAGTCTAAGTCTTAAAGTCCACGCAAGCAAAGTTGCGGGCGACAACTAGTTTAATCATAAGAAAAAGTGCAACCTTGAGTTGCGCCGCTCTAAGTGCAGTATATCGCGAAAAAACAAACGAACGCATGTGTCTTAAAACTTGGTTCTCTATGCGTTCAAAACGGTAGTGTATGATACTTTTTTAGAAAACGTATATATTTTTTTAATATAACCCGCTATATTTTATTACATATATTTGAATCCGTGCCTAATGGAAACTGTCCAAGCGCTCTGACCACTAAGCCGTTTTCATAAAGCTACATCAAATTCTTATACACTGGTTACAACTTATTTATATTATTAACATCTCTTCAGTATTGGGAATTTATTTATTTATAAGCTTCACATTAGTTCTACTTCCTGAAGTTTAAAGATCAAACATTAACTAAAACACAAACGCTAACAAGTTCATTATATTCAGAAGTTCTAAATACGAAACAACTGCTAACGAATTATAACTATACCTACTTTACGTCGTTTCTACTCTGGAGCTGGAGTTTGCTTTAAATGTGGTTTCACTAATGAGTGTATTAAGAGATATTTTCAAGGGGAAGCCTGGACTTCTTTCTTTTTCAGAGTTGAATTTTTTTGTTAAAATTTCTGGGGTGGCATAAGAGTATTATTGGATGTACAGACCATCCTCTTGGCTCTCTTGTTCATGACTTCACCCGTGTCAAATAGAAAAAAACAGAAAAAAACTACACTGTGAGTTTTGTGTGACACGTTCTACAATTAACGTGATGCAATATATTCATAAATAGTCGATCCAACGCAAAAATATTTTTAATCTGAAACAGTAGTACATGCAAACGAGATAGCCGGCGACAGCTAGTAAATTTATTAATTTAAATACGACACTGTTGTTCAATTGACGTGAATGCGTACAATTCACGTCAATTGTTTTTAGTTTATTTTATTTTTTCATGAGGCCAGTCGTGGCGTAGGGGCTCAAGGCGTGACTTTAAAACCGACTGGTTGTGGGTTCGATCCCCACTCGAGGAGATGAAATATTTACTTAAATTTATATTTCCATTTCTTCGCTCTGGTGTCGAGGCAAAGCGTGGCGTTGAGTTCTGCCACTTAACACGCAATGCCTCCAGAACTCGGCAGAAAGTGGGGAAAAGAGTGTCTTAACACCTAGGTTACCTCTGCCTACACTGCTGTGTGCGGGATACAGCGTGAAACTGATTTTGATTTTTTTTATTGTTTCATAATATATAATATATTCTTATCTCCAAATATTTGTTTTTATTTATACAGACTATTGTGTATTTTTAGATATTCAGATCTCTTTAAAAATATTTTTTATATTTATATATCTGCTAGTAACCCGCCTAGGGAGTTCGTGGAGTTTAAGCGTTTGCAGTGCACTTATAGTGATTTCTAATGTAAAATTTTTAAATCTTTGGTAGCGTAGCGTATTAGCGTAATTCTTATAAGAAATTTATGTTTTTTTTTTTTTTGTAAAACAATACGAGCTACATTTCTATTCAAGATCGGTTCAGTAGTTTTTTATTAATATATGTTAGATTTTTTTTCTTCAAAAGGCTTCGCAATATGGTGATAACTGAACTTGATAAGGATTCATTCCTGATAGGGTTCTGATCACTTTTTTTGTGGAGTTTTTCTAAAGAGCATTAATTTGAACAAAACACATTTGTCTTTTTTTTCATAACTATTATTATCACTTTTTTATTAGTTTCAGTCTGAATCCTCCACGCGACCTCAACAGTCTCGTCTTGACAGACGGACTACAATGTGATTCTATAAGGATTCTATTTTTTCCATTTTTCAAAAACATAATTTTTCAATTTTTCATCAAAATTATAAGTTTTTATAACAAACATTTATGATATGCATGCCGATTCATTTTATTCATTAAGCTGTTATACTTGAAACAAAAACATTATAATTGGGTCAAGTGTAGACAGGTACAGAAATAAATGACTTCTTTTATAAAGAAAAGTAATTATGAAGTATTTTAACTTTAACTTTCATTAAGGTAATTATTTTTCACAAACTAGTAATTTTGCATTTTAATTAAATAATGGGAATATTTCATCAACAGTTTAATATTTGTTTTATATTTTACTACTACATGTTGTAGTTATGTTTTACTACTACATATTGTATTTTGCAGGATAGTCAGAGGAAGCTAATATTAAGACAGTCGCGTGGAACTCAACACCGCGTTTTGTCTTCTCATTAGTTAAGAGGAAATGAAAATAATGATTTTTTTTAACGTGGAAACTTTACCCTACTTTTTCCTTTTCAAGGTAATGAGTTGAATGATAAAACTAAATATCTCGCTTTGTCTTCCCAGAGCGAAAAGAAAAAAGAAAAAAAAAGAAGTTTAGAAGATAAATTAATATTTAATTATATGTTTTTACTTTATTTTGATAGTCTTTACATCAAAACACTTTTTTTTGTTTTTTATTTGAGATAAAAGACTAAAAAAAGTGATTCAAGTTCAAGGCATTGCTTAATGAAAAACTATTTATAAACTTTAAATTGCTTCTCGTAATCTGTATAGCTGTTTTGCTTCGTAGTTTAGGTTTAAAAAAGTTTAATGAAGACCTTCCTTGATGGCACATTTGTTATTTTTTTTTAACTTAGAATAAAATAACTGATTCAATTTTGACGTAAAGGAAATAGAATTTTATTAAAATCAGCTTTACGCTGTATCCCCGCAAGCACACAGCAAGGCAGGCAGAGGGAACCTTGTGTTAAGACATTCCATTCCCTACTTTTCGCCGAATTCTGGAGGCATGTTGAATGGCAGAACTCAACGCCGCGCTTTGTCTCGACCCTTGACAGAAGAAATGAAAATATACAATTAAATAAACATTTTATTTTCTCGAGTGGATGTAGAACCCACAACCAGTGGCGCTTACAGTAGTAGTTGTCACGATGTTTTTGTTGTAATTTAGTTTTTCTAATTTACAAACTTAAGTATTCTGAGGCCGGTCGTGGCGCAGCGGCACAAGGTGTGACTGCAAAACCGACTGGTTCTGGGTTCGATCCCCACTCGAGGAGATGAAATATTTACTTAAATTTATATTTCCATTTTTTCGCTCTGGTGTCGAGGTTAAGCGCGGCGTTGAGTTCTGCCACTCAACACGCAGTGCCTCCAGAATTCGGCAGAAAGTGAGGAACGGAGTGTCTTAACACTAGATTCCCTCTGCCTACCCTGCTGTGTGCGGGATACAGCGTGAAGCTAATTTAATTTAATTTTTTTAAGTATTCTTAAATACAATATATAAATAATACTATAGTTTTTAATTAATTGGCTGATGTAGGTTATAATTCTTGAAATAGATAGAATCTACAAATAGTTTAGTTTCACCCGGCGTTAAGCGAAGTAGTTGAGGAGCAGCGTTCCTGCACCCACTAAATAAACTGCCAAAAATATTTTCCCTTACAGTCAAGACACGCCGTCCACCGCTAGTTAACTGAATTCGACATAATGCGTGTTAAGGCAGAACTTAACGCTGCATTTTGTATTAACGACGTGGGAAATTAAAAATTATTTAGATATAATAAAATCTCTGAACGTTCTTTGCCCAGTGGCACAAGCGTGTAGCTGTGAGTGTGACATGCAACGCCTCGAAAAGTTGGCGCAAAGTCGAGAACGGAGTTTTTTAACACTAAGTTCCCTCTTCTTATCATTATAGCAACGGGACTTTTTTATAGGAAGAAGGCTCACTCGGGCAGAAGTACCACCAGATGTGGATACCCTCTTCCATGGGCATTTACAATATAATAAGATAGCGGATACTTTGCCGATCTTAAGGAAGAAGGTATTTACACATGATACTTGAAAGCCCCCAAATTATAACGCTCAGGGGAAATCTCAAGAGATGCGTTGTGAGGCTTATATTGAATTGAAAAATATGATTTGACATAACAAATTATTATATATTTTTGTTATATTTCGGAATCTTTTCTCACTGCCAATAATATTTCGAATGTAAAATAAAAGTGAAATCAGTAGGTGCTATTACTTGTATCATTTACAATGTAATATATAAAAAATATATATTGTAATCAAAACAGATTAAACCAATATCGAAAACATAAATGAAAAATGTTAAAAATATTATGTAACAATATAAGTAACGTCTCTCAGACTACTTTGCGGCTGTTTAGTTACCACCAATACACACGAGGTGCTGTTTGATCTAAAATCAGTGTAATGTTTAATCAAAATAAATTTCTCTAGATTGTAATCACTGAGATTTGAAAACCAAAGAATTCTTTACTCTGTAATAACACTTTAATTAAATATTTTTTACATAGTAAAGAAACACATACATACATAGTAAAAGAATTGCATAGTAAAAGATATTTAATAAAATTAAAATATATGTAATAAGTAGCATTATTTCTTGCTAAATATTTTATATACCGATCATAGATTGGTGGGCAAAGGAAACCCGGGTCTAGTGTTAACACACTCTGTTCCCATTAACACACTTCCGTTCTTCGCCGCTCATTACCAGAACGAGGGATTGAAAATATCTAATACTTCTTTCCTCTGAGTGGGAAATCAAATCCACAATCTTTGGGTGTGACTATAATTGAGATTAGATATTTAAGATAAACATTTCATAATCCATTGGCTATTTATCTAATATACCACGTTTTCAACTTAGTACAAACATCCTCTACTCTATCTAACACCAACAGTAACTATTAATCTTTCCACGACCGCAGATTTCAGTAATGATTGCTTTAAGACCCAATAACGGATACTATTATAGAACGCAAATTGCTTGTCACTTATTCTTATTATTAGTATAGTCTTTCATATAATATAGTACAATCAATATACATAATTAAGGCCGTCGTGGTGCAGCGGTACCAGTAGGTTCGATTTCCATTCGGGAGAGTGAAATATTTAATATTTTATTATTTCTCACTGTGGTGACGAGACATTCGGCGGAAAATGTAGAACGGAAGTGGAGTACCCTACTATGTGCAGGGATTAGGCTTTAAAATATATATATATATATATATATATATATATATATATATATATATATATATATATATATATATATATATATATATATATATATATATATATATATATATATATACAGGGTGGAAGAGGCAGCGCTCCATTTACGGAAACAGCATATAGGGTAAAATATTTCAAACTTATACCTAAAGAAATTAATCAAGATGCCTCAACAGTTTGGACGTAGGATTTTTTTTTCATTTCACGATTTTTATCCATACCTGTATTTCGTGTGACGCGATCACGTATAGATCCCAATAATATAAACACTTACTACTACAAAAATACTACTAAAGGTTAAA
>JAATLQ010022051.1:23496-48749 GCA_013421005.1 Heliconius erato x Heliconius himera
ACTTTCAACTTTATCGCCAATACATACGACTCGATTTCGAAATGAGGCGTGTGCAGCGGTGTTCCTTTGATAGGTTTATGTGTGCGTGCATCATCCTTACAAATGGCGTTTTGTTTTAAAATGACAATTTTATTATTTATTTTGTTTGAAAAAAAAAACTTTTTCATTTTTGGGAATTTAATTTTTTCTGAATTATATTAGGCTTTTATAGAGTAGTTAAAACTGTGGTTTCATTTAATGTGGTGCTGACACTTCCACCCTGTATATATATATATATATATATATTTGCATGTTCATTTTACATACATTTGCTCGTAGTTATGTACTTTGATACAAGTCATGAATATTCTGCATACTTATAAATATTATAAAGAAATAAAATGTTCCCAAAATTTCAATTATCTCTATATATAATAAGACAGTAAAAATGTTTTGTCTGTACATTTAGTAATTTTGACTGAAACGGATAGAGGGTCACTTAAAAATAATAATAGAAAGCAAAAAGATTTTTTTTTAATTTCTTGTCTGTCTGTCGACATATTTTTGTCCACATTTTTCTCTGAAAGTACTGAACCGATTTACTTGAAAATTTCATCAATTGCTTTATTTTAACTCAACTTGACTACTAAAGTTTAGTTCATCAAAATCGGTTTTTTTCACAATTCTGTCATTCAACACAGAGATAAAGACCGATCTTAAAAGAAATATTAAGTAAATACAAAGAGCTTTTGGTTGGTTCGTTCATATAATATATGTAACTAAATTAAAAACTGTACAGGAGTTAATATGCAATTATTACAGTTATTTTACAAAGAATATTATAAATCCTTTAAATCAATAATTTAACATTTAAGGCTGTTTCTGAATGAGTAAATATTAACTGACATCAGCACATTTAACAGAGCATATTATATAGGTAAATAGAACATAAAGTTACAAAAATATATACGTGTAATAAATAATTAGATTTATGTATATTTTATAAATATCCAATATCAACAATGGTCGTATTTTTTATTTAAAACGATCAAAAATTCTTTCACGATAATGTCGTAAAAAAATCATAATAGAAGTGCTTATTAAATCAATAATCATGTATTTTAAGCAGGCGAAGCCGTGGGCGAGCCGCTAGTATAATATATAAATTAACTAATAAAACTATTTTGAACATAGTTTTTTTTTAAGTATATATTAGTTTAAACTTTAAGATGTACATAACATATAAAACACATTATCGCTTATCGTTTCGCCTCTTGGCATTATTTTGCATATTCAGATACTTTTCCACCACCACGACTCATGCTGCACAGCAGAACAGGAAGAGATATTCTTCGCTGCTGAAAATAGGCATTTATGATAAACCGTAGTGAAGGGCCTGACGAGCTGCTATCATTCTACCTTTCAGTTTAGTAAAAAGTTAGTATCAACACATAGGCAAGGTGTTATTCAGGTTTCTAAGATCTACTTCGCCACGAATGATCGATTTGTAGAGATTGTCAGGCTGTCTTTGAGCTACGTAAAAAAAAAATTTTATTAGTAAATGGTAGTGGAGTGAAGAGTCCTCATGGCATAGTAATGTGCCCAGATCAGTTCAGTTATTAGTTTATTTTGCTCTTTTCAGTTCAGTTGTTAAATCCATATGTGTAGAAGTTCTGAGCTTACTAGTTGAGCACTAATCACTTCGCCAATGTCACGTTGTATGGAGATAACAACTTAATTTACTTGCTCTGGGGAGATTGAGCACCAATCTCACCAGAGTAAGTAAATAATAATTAGATACAATTAAAAAAAATATCGACTTCATCAATTTCAGCCGGTTTTCATGCTCTTGGAGCCTATTCAATAAATAAAGAAGAGTTATGTAGTTTTCTCATAGATACCATTGTCAGAAATGGACCAAATTAAAATAGAACCATGCGGATAGCACTAGCTTTCAAATAAAAAAGAATAAGAGAAAAGAATCATCAATATCGGTTCACTCAGTCAAAACAAAAGAACGGTGAGTTCCGCTCAACATATGATGTCAGAGAACGAATGTCTTAGGACTATGCTCCGTCTGCGTTCCCTGCTGTATACGGCATACAAAGCGAATCTGGAAAAATAACCTAAAATAGATTTTCATAAAAGAAATATTTAGTTTGTCACAATTATTACATACGTTATGTCGTTACATTACATTTATTCTTGTATTAAAATATTTTCTTTACACGCAAATGCTTTTAAAAGCATGTCACGCGAGACTGTACTAGTAGTTATTTTTTCGAATGATATTTCTTTTCTTTGTATAGATTTGGAAGTATATTAGAATTTACCGGATCTATAATTGAGGAAAACGTGACGCAGTGGATTGTCTGAATGTACTGTAAGTACACTTAAAAACATGAGTTGTTTCCATTTCCGTGTCCAGAACATCGAAAAACTAATAATTTCAGATAATCTAGTATAAAGGACTATTTTTTAAATTGCTTATTGCTGTTTCTCTATAATTTGTTTAATAACGGTCAAATTAAATTATAATATTTTTAGAGTTCCATATGTGTAAAAGTCAAAACGGAATCCTTACACTTTGTTGTCCGTTTGTCGAGACAATTTATCTCGAGATCTCGTGGAAGTATCAAGTTGAAATTATATATTTAAGTATAAAGCTTTTACAGTATAAAAAAATAAACTTCTAAGTCTAAGAAACCAATATTGCGACAACTTATGCATCGATTTTTTGCCCGTAAACTTAAGTTTTTCAACTTTTATAGGTTGTACCTATTTCTCGTCGACATACAACCCCGAAATTTGTACAGAAGCCTCGGTCTGCGAGTCTGACTCGCGCTTAACCGGTTTTTTTCTATAAAAGTTAATATACAAGTCAACTAAAGATAAACTAAATAACTCGAGAAACAACGCCTCGAAAATTGAGTGGAAGGTGGGTAACAGAGTGTCCTTCCACTGGCTAATAAAATATTATCTTTTTTTAAGTAGAACCAAATAAAATTATAATACATTCAGCTTCACGCTATATCCCGCACACAACAGGGTAGGCAGAGAAACCTTCATGTTCAGATACTTCGTTCCCCACTTTCTGCCAGATTCTGGAAGCATTGCGTGTTGAGTGGCAGAACTCAACGCCGCGTTTGGCCTCTATACCAGAGCGAAAAAATGGAAATATAAATTTAAGTAAATATTTCATCTCCTCGAGTGGGGATCGAACCCACAACCAGTCGGTTTTACAGTCACACTTTGTGCCCCTGCGCTACGACTGGCCTCATAATACATTATTTCTTGTAAAAAAATAATATCACCTTCACGCTGTATCTCGCACACAGCCGCGTAGGCAAAGGGAACATAGTGTGAAGACAATCCGTTCCCATTCTGCCGAACCTTTCGAGACATTGCGTGTTGAGTGGCGGACTTCTTGCCTAGGTTTGGGTGAAAAATATTAATAAACAATAATTCAATCAGTCGAATGGGAATAGAACCCACAACCGTCGCGTTACCGTCACACCCTTGTACCTCTACACCACAACGCCCTCTATTACACCACAAATATTATACCACTTTGCTTATGATTTTATATAATAAAAAAGAAAACAAAAAGACTACACACTATTCACAAAACAAAAAAAAGAAATATATAACATACGTAGCTCTTCCTTACAATATTTCAAACAAATAAATAAATTTAACAATAGAAATAGTGGTTATAAAAAGTATTGTAAGAAAATAAAGTTATTTAACAATATAATAGCATATATTACTTTAGATTCATTTTGTACTGACCAAAGATCCGGACCAGACCACCCACTTGCTAGCGCCACGTATTTAAATTACGGTGTCATAATGAACCCACGCAAATTTACTTATAAAGTATAATTTTAATATTTATTTCAAAGTAAAAAAGGTGAATATAGAAGTCGTGGCGTAGGGGCACAAGCGTGCGGCTGCAAGCGTAACGGTGGTGGGTTCGATGAAATGAAATATTTATTATTTTTATTTCCTCGCTCTGGCAAAGAGGCAAAGAGTACCATTCAGATACACCACTGAACCCGCAAGGCCTTTGACGCCACCGAGACATTGCGTGTCGAGTGGCGGAACTGTACGCCGCGCTTTCTTGCTACCATAGCGAAGAAATGAAAATAATTATTTCCGCCGAGTGGGAAGCGAACCCACAACAATCACTTTCACAGTCAGACGCTATGTCGCTACGTCACAACGGCCTCACGATGAGTATTATAAAGGTATGTTAAATATAAACATTTTTGCTTTAAAAATGCAAATTTCTATGAGAAAACAGCTACAACTAAAAGCGATAAATAAAAAGTTGAATTGAATAGAATGTAATTTCTAAAAAAACATTTAAAATTAAAAATTGTAAAGTTATTCATATAAAATGCACAATTACTATACATTTAGTTACCGACACGTGCGCCGTAGTCTCCGCGCTGGCGTGTTCTAAAGGTGTCGTTCATGTTGACGCGTGAATAACATAGCATCTACTAGCATTATACTTGTTGCAGTTCTGGTTGCATATCGTTTTTAAAAAATTTTTTTTAAGTATACTCTCTTTTTTAACGATTTTTGATTGTAAAATAGTAACCTTTTTAAATATAAGCGTAGTGTGGCAGTATGTTAGTGTACTACAAGTGTGATTTTATTAGTAATTTTTTTATAGTGTTAAGATACTCTTTTCTCCATTAACCTCCCATTGTCACTGATTTGCGTGACATTTTGTGTAGGGTGGAGAGAGTCAGCGTGCGCCTTTTTGCTTCGCGAAATGAAAACAACTTATTCTCCGAAGTGGAAATCGAATCTATAAATTTTGCGTATACGGCTGCGCTACGACGACCTTGTTTATATAATCCGCATTTTGATGCGTCAATAACTATCGCCTTTTACACACTTACTGTTTTAAATCAAAAAGCGGATCGACTCAGAACCCTAAAAACTATACTGATATAAATTCACTTCATAATAATTAATATATCATGTAATAACATCTATATTTTTTACTCTAAAGCAGTTATAGTTGACCTGTTGCCCTATTTTACAAATAACACCTTTGATTAAACGCAGCGGGTCGCCTTCAATTACTATAAATGAGAGGAAAACATCAACTACGACACGAAAGAATACCTAAAAACTGAATTCAATAAGGTCATAGTTTCAAATACAGCATATGAACTTTGTGGGCTTTAACTTATTTAACAATTTACATTTATATTTTTTGTTGTTATATAAAACAAATGGATCTTACGTAATCTGTAGTGATATTACAAAGCATAAGAGTTTGTTTGTGTAAACGAACTAATCTCAGGAAGTACTGCTGCGATTTGAAAAATATTTTTGTATTAGACAGAAAATATATAGAGACAATATATATGGGATTATGTATATGAATTAGAATGTGTAATATACAAGTCGTTTTATATCCATTTAATAAAAAGTGTGACCGCAAATAGAAGGTAGTTGACTATTAACAGCCATTAAAAAGAAAAAATACTTAGCGACAAATCACCCCAGCTTGGCCGGTCGTGGAGCAGGAGCATAAATGAGTGAATGTAATCGTGACAGATAGTGGGTTCGATTCCCACTCGAAGAAATGGAATATATATATATATATATATATATATATATATATATATATATATATATATATATATATATATATATATATATATTTTCCTCGCTCTGCGTGTCAAGGCAAATAACGGGATTAAGTTCCACTACTCAACTCGCAATGTCTCCAGAATTCGGCGGAACGTGGGGAGCAGAGTATCTTAACACTAGTCTCCTTCTGGTTATCGTACTGCTACTGCTACATGCGAGGTATAGCGTGAAGCTGAAAAAAAATAGGCAATGTAAAGTACGAATACATTATATTAAATCCTAAGCAAATTTGTACCCAGAACTATCATGTACAAGTATATTTAGATGAATAACAACTGCGCAATGACGGTCTCATAAATAAGTTATAACATACCCAGTTTCGTCTTCAGCATGTGTTCATAATTCATATTAAGATGTATGAACCTGAATTGAAACTTTAAAGGTTTATAACTTAAAGCTCAAAGAGAAACTTTCTTCATAGAAGATGTTAGGTAACGTACGGCTTACCCTTTAAGAAGGCTTATCGTGGTAGATTTTTATAAGCCTTCGGTTTTAAACATAATATTGATTATATTTTTAACATTTTTTTCAACTTCACGGTGTACCCCACAGACAGCAAGGTAGGGATAGGGAACCTTATGTTAAAATTCACCTATTCACACACACTGTACTATTTTTGATACATAGCGTGGAGTGGAATAACCAAACGCCGTGCATTGTCTTGTGTTATCAAAGTGGGGAAATGAAAATAATTCATTCCCTTGAGGAGGAATCGAACCCATAACCACGTTTAAAGTCAGATGATGTGCCGCTCCATCGCAACGGCCTCTACATTTTTTATGGCCGAACTTTTGACATTCTTTTACACACTAACATAACAAAACCTAACACAACTACTCTATATACTTACCTATATTTAGAAACATACTTTGTATTAACACAAAATCGAACTCGCTACAATCATTCGCCAGTACCAAAACCAACTTTACTCAAATGAAATTTTCTACAAGAAATGCGAAATTTATATTGAAATCTTGAAGTATGTAAGAAACCAATAAAAGGCTGAGGATTTTTGCAACACATTCGATAACGTTTTACCATTTCCCCCGTATTTATAGGCTTTTACAGCGTTCATAAAATGTACGATGAAACGGAAAAAACCTTTTAAGCGTATTTTATCCTGATGTTATTTACAGAAAGATTTGAGCATAAGAACATTTTTTTTTCAGTAGTTTTACAGCATCCAGCACATATAGGGTGCCTGGGGACGTTGTGTTAAGACTAAGGAATGAAAAATTAAATTAAAATGTATTTTTTGGAGAACGGAGTGTGTGGACACTAAGGGCACTCTCCCAAACCTGCTGTTAGCGAGATGCAGCGTGAATTTAAAAAAAAACTTATCAGTACTTCTATTAACTATCATATTCAAAGTAAATAGAAAATAAAAGTACTTATGACATTTTTGCCTCAAAATAAAATGATACAGAGATATTATATAGAAGTTGTCATCAGAACAGATGGATACAAGCGTGCGACTATAAAAGTGACGTATTTGGGTCCGATTCCCACTTAGGGGAATGAAGTGATATATTTTAATGTTCTCGTCCTAATAACGATACAAAGTAAGGTTGAGTTGAGAGTTGAGTTCCCCCATATGCGTAATACCTCAAGAATTCGGTGAAGGATGATAAACTGCAAGCACACTATGTTTCCCATTGGAACGGAATGTCTTGACACTATGTTCCCAGGTTCCCTCTGAATACTGCGTACAGGCTAAAAGTACAAATATTTTCAGTTTCAGTCTACTAATTTTCTATGAAAATAATTAGATCTTATTTAATACGACATAAAATTATTTATTATAATAAAGACATCAAGCGGAAAGTGTAAAATTGCTAACATTGTATAGACAACAAAACACCCATACGTTTATATCAAAAGACGTTTACATATAAAAGGATTGAACGGAAAAGTTTCAATTCTTAACAATTAGCACAAGTGTATTCTTTTATTTGAGGTGAATAAATTTCTTTTAGGGTAAAAGCCATTTTATATCGAATACCTGGTAAATGACTTGTGAAAAAGCTGGGTATGTTATAAAAACATTAAAACTTTAGGTCTTTTATATGTTAGTACTTTTTCCCTGAAAGCTTATGTTTTTCTGATAAAATGATAATTTTCACTTAAGTGTTCATTGCTGTTAAATAATAATCATTCCTTACTAAACTGCAGTAAAAAATAAACAAATAAGAATCTAGTTTAAAAAATTGTTTAAATTTTATATTCAAAAATAAATTATAAATTCTTTTTCTCTCCGGAAATTGATGGTTTGGTCACAAAACAAATCTATTTTCTTATTATATCAATTACCACTACAACCACTCTTTATTTCGTACAGGGCCACTCTTTATCATATACATTTCTTCCTTAATGTGTAATTTTACTTGTAAAATCCACTTCCCACCCGCTTCTAACAGCTGCGGCACTAACTTAATTCTACACTCGCTTGTAAATTATAATGAATTGCTGCAAACATTTCTTAGAGAGAGAAAAATTGTTATTTCTATGGAATCCTACAAATATAATAAAGTGTATAGTAGGAGTGTAGAGTATATTGTGATATTGGCATGATAGGATCAACAATTTTCGTCACTTTTAATAAGAAACAAGCTTTAGCTTGTTTTGTTTTATTTTTGTATTAAGTTTACTAATGTTTTTTTTTTGAAAATTTTATTGTAATATTTTATGTAGTAATGAAGTATGTTTTCCAATCTTAAATTAAATAAATCTTAAAATAAATAAAGTTTTATAAGCACGTATTCAACAAAAAATAGGGTGTTCTGACTAATATTTGTCCGATATTTGTTTTTAGGCACGCGGGTATGCGACCCCGGATCCTCGAGCCGCCCCTCTTATACCCTCATCCAGTCCGTAAAATTAGTCCTTCCTTTCCCCCTCTTTCCTTAGCTTCCGCCTTCTACCTATTCTACCTCCCTCCCTTATTTCACATGTTTACCGCTACCGTTTATAACAAGCAAATTCACATGCTCAGCTATTATTTTATATCAATAATCCGAGTAAACTAAATCGTGAATAAATTCGTTAGTCAATTGTATGAGTTTCTTCAGCTTACTTTCACGATAACTAGCAGAATAGCGGAGCAAGTAGGTCGGAACGAGCAACAGAAATGTATGAAAAATGAAAAGCTACTTGGATTTAATGTAACTTTATAATATATTCATGTTCATATTTTAGGTCAAGAAAGATGAAAATAAAAAGAGGATTTGATTAAATTTTTCCATAAAAAAATATGTTTTCTTTTAATAACGGTAGTGGTAGTGGGTAGATTTTGAGCCATTATATTGTTTGGCTAAAAATCCAAGGCTCTTAAGGCCTTTATGGCGCAGTGGAGTGTGATACCCACTCACAGAAATGAATTATTTAAAATAAATAAAATAATTTAGCTTCACGCTGTATCCCGCACACAGCAGGGTAGGCAGAGGGAACCTAGTGTAAGACACTCCGTTCCCCACTTTCTGCCGAGTTCTGGAGGCACTGCGTGTTAAGTGGCAGAACACAACGCCGCGCTTCCACTCGACACTAGTTCGAAAAAATGGAAATAAAAATATTTACCGAGTGGTCGCTATCAAACTGCGTTTGGTAAACGACACGTCGATCAATATCAACACCTGGTGGCGCCATGGTGTAGTTGGAAATAGATTAACAGCGCCTATTCTATATACGAGATCAAGACATTAAAAAGAGTATAAAACATTTGCCCTGTTTTTGTTTCACTTTTTTAAATATTTTAGTCAGAACATATGGTCTATTCTAGTATCAAACTATTTTCTATTAAATAATAATCTATTTCCTAAAATTAAGACATTGCGTGGGAATTGAAGCCACAACAATAACGTGTACAGACGGTGTGTTGTTGCGCTCCGATGGCTGTTTTATATATTTTTTAATTTAGGAATAATTTAAGTAAGGCTGTCTTGGCACAGCAGTTTTCTCGCTCTAACACCGAGGTAAAGCACAGCGTTAAGTTCCAACACTCAACAAACAATGCCTCAAGAATTCAATGGAAGATGGGAACCAGAAGTGTTAGCATGAACGGTGGTCTTTACTCTAGATATCCTAGTTCCCTGCCTACTCTGTAAAATTAAAAAAAAAAACATTCAAATCATATTACATATTAGGTTTAAAGTTGTAGTTAAACATATAAATAGCAATACGAGTATATAGCATAAATATAATTTAAATAGTATATTTTTAACCATTCGGAATTCCCTTGAATCTACAAATTAAAAATTATCACCATACTGTGAACCCCTTTAAGAAAAAAAATGGCATATTTATAAAAAAACTACTGAACCGAACTTAAATAGCAATGTAGGTCGTATTTAAAAAAAATCTTATAAGAATTACGCTAATAAACAAACAAGACGAAATTTTTATATTACAAATCATTATATTGAAATATTTACTTAAATTTATATTTCCATTTCTTCGCTCTGGTGTCGAGGCTAAGCGCGGCGTTGAGTTCTGCCACTCAACACGCAATGCCTCCAAAATTCGGCAGAAAGTGGGGAACGGAGTGTCTTGTAGCACTAAGTTCCCTCTGCCTACCCTCCTGTGTGCGGCATACAGCGTGAAGCTGATTTGATTTGATTTTTTTGTAATCATTATAAGTGAGTTGCAAATATATTAGAACATAAATTATTTCAACGTATTGAATTAATAATTGTGGAGCTTAAGAAGGTGCGGGCGAGTTGCTAATATGTTTATAAATAATGGAATAACCAATAACTAAATGGCGCTCTGAGTGTTTAATAGTGCAATTAGTATACTACCACCTAACTGTTAAGGTAAGCCGATTTGCTGTACCACTATCAATTTAGGTAGTAGCGATGTGTCTGGCTGTAATTACGATTATCGCAGGTTGAAATTCGGTGTAAATCTAAATTTATTTGTATATACTGTTTTGTGTATATTTATTTACTTGTATATACTGTTTTGTGTATATTTATTTACTTGTATATACTGTTTTGTGTATATTTATTTACTTGTATATACTGTTTTGTGTATATTTATTTACCCGTGGGAATTTTCATTTCCTCGTTCTGGTTATGAGGCAAAGCGTGGCGTTGAGTTCCACCAGTCAACTACGCAATACCTCGAGAATTAATATATCAACGCCATATATATATATATTTTTTTTTAATTTTTCAAGGATAACATGGTAGAAAAAGAGAACCTATTATTTAGTATCGAGAGTTCACTTTACGCTTATATTTTATGTCGATTAGCGGAACTCAACACCGCACTATGACTTTATAATTAAAATATTTTACAAACGAAATGAAAAGCTTTACGTAGCAAACGTAAATTACTTCTTAATAGTGTCCCCATTACCGACATCGACTTAATTGAAGCCCTCGTCGCGACAATGACAGACGCTTTAAACGTTTCGTAGATTGTTTTTGTTTCATTATGTTCTGCTTTCGCTGTACTCATTCAGTTAAATTAATGTGACTGTAGACGATCTTAGAACAGCTAAGGCCAATCGTGGCGTAGGGGCAACAGCGTGTGATTGTAACCGCGACAGGTTGTTGGTTCGATTCCCACTCGAAAAAAAATATTTAATTAATTTTCATCTCTTCGCTCTGATGTTTAGGTAAATCGTGGCGTTGACTTTCTTGAATACGTTCAATTTACGTGTTGTAAATCCAAACTATCTTCATTTCCTTGATGATGGAGTAACTTTCGTTTGCAAGTTTCAATATATATAAATAGAAAAACGTCTAAATATCACCTTGCATTTTTAATATGTTTTGTCACATAATGTCTTATTGTGATATATTTATAAGAGATAGATACAGAGTATTATTACAATAGCATTCATAATTATTATTATTTTGTTATTTACGGCTAACTACGAATTCAACGCTGAAGAACTTTCACTCCTGAAGAATGTAGCTTTCAAACAAAACGAAAAGTAGTTTGAGAGATCTTAGCATTTAAGCAAACAAATTATATATTTGTTATAAGTAATTGGGGGGCTGTAAAGTCCATACTCTTTTTGTGTAAGCAAAAGGTTCTACACCTAAAATCGCTATTAATACTTATACAAAAAACTATAGCGATACATAGTACGGGTAAAATTTATATTTGAATATTTAATTTTAATTACGTCGTATTTACACCAATGTAATTGATAAATGTATTAAGTCAGTGTTCTATTAATAATGTTTATTATTTTTTGAAGAATAAATGCAATAATAGTGACTTTACAGGGTGTAACACGATCGACGTGCTCTATGGGTGGAGGATTTCCTATCCGTTTCACCCCAGTAGGTACATTAGGGAAGTTGTTATTTTTTTTGTAAAAACTCGGATTCTTGAATAGAATTGGCTATTACATCCTGATTGTCAGGTCTGTGGGTTTTTGCCACATCCGGATAGGTAATGAGGTCCATAGACCATCGTTGGCTCATCTCGCTGGCGTAACACCTATATATATAAAAACAAGTTTTATTTACGTAGCGGGAAACCGTGGCGCGGGTTCAAATCCCGCTACGTTAAATTTTTATGTTTTCTAAAAAGTAAATTTTATTTAACCTCAACTGATATTCAAATAGAGAAATGAGAATTTAAATAATAACGTGAATATATAACAAATATTTTAACAAAATTATGGCAAAAAAAAGGAATACCTAAGCAAATCCCTGAAACCTTTGAATTTGTGTGCCGTAACGTGTTTAATATGTGAATATGAATACTTTAGTATGCTAAAACGATCGCTGTATAAAATTTAATAAAGTGATAAAGCGAAATAATAAGGCACAGTATATTACTTAAATATTACAATATTTAGTATCTACATATAAAAATATTAAAAATTTTTTTTAGCTTCACCATTTATGGCATAGTAGGTGGAGACCCAGAAAGAACATAGTTTCAAAACACTCCCTATCTGTTTTGTCGCTCGAATGCCAAGCATTGTTAAGTATCGGGACCCAATGCCACGATTTGTCGTTCGTTCGTTAAATCGTTTACAGACTAGAGTGGGAATCGATCTCATAACTGTTGTAGTTACATTGCAATATTTGATTATTTTAATACAGTAATTTGAAACTCGAGAACAATTTATTAAAAAAAGGCGTACGAGATTATCGTAAACGTAAAACAATTTTGTGCTAGGTATATCAACTAATAGACGATTATTTATTTTTTCTGCCTATCGCCATCTACTGCTGCACGTAGCACTACCGTATAAAACTCCAAGCATCCTAGTCTTGTGCTGGAATATATAGTATATGAAAAAAAAATATTGATATGACACAGTGCATAAACGCGGCTGTTGTAGTTTCGAAACCCATTTAGGGCGAACTAATTATTTTATATTTTCATTTTCTTACATTAGATTTAGTAACAGATCGAACCAGCATTGAGTTCTGCCACTCAACACACAATATCTTGAAAATTCGGCGGTACGTGGGTTACGGAGTATCTTAATACTTATCCCTCTGCGTACCCTGCTACGTATATGCGGGATGTGATGTGATGCTAAAAAATATAAAATACTATTCCTTTATGTTTTTTTTTGTCTGGTCTAATATAGAGTTTCATTCCGCCGTTATATGCGACGATGAATGCTTATAATATGGGTAAGATATGGAAAACGAGTGCAACTCTACAATTTCACTGTATACTCTATATGACGGGAACTAATTGCTGAGAAATGAAATGATCTTTCTTAAGTTGAATTTAAAAAATATAATTCTTATTTGAGCACAGCTTTACGCTGTATCCCGCACACAACGTGGTAGGCAGAGAGAACCTAGTGTTAAGACACACCGTTTCCCACTTTAGCTGAGTTCTAGAGGCATTGCGTAGTGAGTGGCGAAACTTAACGCCGCGCTTTGCCTCGACACCAGAGCGAAGAAATGAAAATATAAATAAATATTTCATTTCCTCGAGTGGGGTCGAACCCACAACCAATCGATTTTACAGTCACACTTTGTTCCCCTGTGCTACGACTGGCCTCGCGCTTATTTGAGCACGTTGCCCCCAATTGTTAAATAAAGAAATTTATTACAATGCTCTAAGTAGCGACCGACTCTACAATGAACTTTGACCAACATTCTATTAATTTAGGCCCAAAAATATAATTTCTTCCAAACATAAAGTAAATTTTTAGTATTACCATCAAATTATTAATTAAAACAATTAGAAACTAAGCCCACGTTTGTTCGAACCTACTACCTATATCGATTTGTTTTATATACAGACGTATAATGTCACTAGTGACAAGATAAGTCCATTAGAGCTAGCGGCTTTATGCATGTATTCTCACAAGTCACGCAGACCTTAACTATCTATTAAGATTTATAAAACAATAAATAATTATATAATATTGTATTGAGATCGTCGTGGTGCAATGACACACTGCGACCAATACTGACGGTAAACGCGACAACCGTTGGTGGGTTCTATTCCCATAATTCAGAGGAATGACTTATGTTATGTGTCCAATTGCTCGCTATGTTGAAAAGACTAATCGCGGCGTTAAGTTCCGCCACTCAATACGCAACGTCTCAATACGAAATGTGGGGGACGGAGTTTCTGAACACTAGATTCTTTCTGACTGCTATATGTGCGATATAGTATAAAGACAAATAAAATAAAACCATAGTGTGATACGTGGTGGTTGTGAGTTCAGTCTCCACTTGGAAGAATTATTATAACATAAAATATTTTAAAAAAGTTAAATTCATGTGAAACTGCATCTATTAAATCTATAAATTTTCAATAGTAATGAACAGCAGATAGAGAGCTGCACATTACTATCATCAATTATTATACAACTAATCTATGTAGATCTCAACAATATATATAAATAATACTTCTAAAGAAATCAATATATTTCACAAATTTAACTTATTAAGCAAATTAAATATTTAAATTCTAGAAAGCACTAGACTCACAATATTTGTATCAAGCAATATTGAATCTGCTTCTTCCTTCTAAAGCATATTTCTAATTGAACACCTCCTAAATATTTACCTTAAGATATTGAACACCATTTTAAACCTCTCAATATCGGAGCATCTTCGAGCGTAATTAATTAACAGATATTGTTACGTTTGATTGCTTCTCTTGATTAACTAAAATAGAAAGTTGAAATAAAGGTTTCAGTTTACATTGGTAGGGTTCTAAGTTATTGGGTGGACTTTGGGAAAATGATTTAGAGGTTGTGAATTTGATTTTTGTCTAAGTTTTTTTAAGATTCGTCGTGGCTCGGGGAACCAATAATGGGAACGGAGTGCCTTAACACTGGGTTCCCAATTTGCCTCCAATGCTATCCTGGTAGATACCATACTATGTGCGTGACACAATGTGTACCAACTTTGGCCTTTGAATCATTACCAGGACGAGCAAATGAAAATATTAAATATTTCATTCGATATCAATTGATCCCATAAGCATCACGTTTACAGTGGCACGCTTGTGCACTAGCGTGGCGCACACTTGTTTTTTTTTTAAGTAAAATGGATATGTGATATTTTGTTAAAAAAAATAAACACACATTTTTTTACTTTGTACCTTTTGTTTTTTTTATTTATCCATACCTATATTATAATTTCGAAAATAATTATGTCTGTCTGTCCATATTTGTCTGTATGTCTGTGACGCATTCAGGGCGAAACCGCTGATACAGTTGTGATAAAATTTAATATAGAGATACTTGAGGGTCTTGGGATTGACACAGGTAATTTTTTTTTCATATATTTGTAAGTAGATTTTTTATCCAATTTGATATTTAAATTATTGTGTTATGTTAATTTCAACTACAATTGTCGCTTTGCTGTAAAAAAAATATTGTTTTAAGAAAAGGTTACATGGCGTGCACTGATTCTACCTTACGAGACACATAAAAAACAGTATTTTACAAAAATATTGTAATTTAAAAAATATATTACTAAGTCCGCGATGGTATATGTTCTAAAGGTTGAGCCACAGTAAACATTTTAATATATTTAATTTAAATTTAAATTTATCGGGTTATTTATATGTTAATAAATTTTCTATAATTTGGTATTCATCCTTATCAAAATAAATGTAATAATAAATAAATATTCTAATAAAACGCGCGCATGGAAAATGTGTAAAATATTTTTCCCTGGTAAATTCTTATTCCGTGGAAATTCCGGGATAAAAGTATATCGGTCACTGAAAGTCTTATAAATAATTATATATATATTTTTTGTATTTATGTATCATTTAAATAACCACATGCATTTGCACAAACACAGTTGTTTTAAAAACAGAAATAGACACTTGAATTTTATTTACAAGAAACGGTCAATGCAACGGAAACCTTGCAATCATCAATTATTTTTGTCACAAAATGCCTTATTGTGACTTATTTATAAAATATGGTGACGCGGACTTTTATTAGAACGAATGAAATTGACTATTTTTGTAGTACGATGTACTTGAATATATATAATATATAATTATTTCTGCAGCGCTCGCCTTTCGATGGAGTTTATTATTATTGTTATTTGGTTATGTACGGCTAAATAAAGAAATACACGGTAATGTTATATAGCCTACAGCACATAATATGTTCATCTCTTAAAGATAACCCACAGTTACCATTTTTGTGTTTATTTTTTTTGTGTTTTATATGTATACCATATACTCAATTTTATTTTAGATAAAATAGAAAAAAAGTAGAACAATATAAATAGTTAATAAATAGTAGTAGTATATATATATATATATATAGAATGGAAGCAAGTTGTAAAGGAATTTGTAATAAGCTCTAGATTTCTCATACTATTGAAAATTCTCGATTACATTATGAGATGAAATTGATCTTATATTTTCTCAACTATTACATTTTTTAATCAATTTAATCACTTATTTATATAACAAGAAATATTTTTGCATCTCTCACAAAATACAAAGAAATTACTCATGATGTAAAAGAAAGAATAGAGAGAAGATTCTCTAAAGTTTTTTTTAACAAATGATTTATTTAAAAATTTAAAATGAATCAAACAACATTTTAAAAATAATATTATTACAAAATCCGCCTCCCGCCGAGTGAACACTGACCTTGTTTCCTTCTAATATTCTATCATTTTAAAACCACTCGACAGTAGGTATACATTTTCAATTTCTTTATAAAAGTAGAAACCGCTGACTCGCGACGGTAATGGCTTCGAATCCCAGTGAAAGCATTAAATTAATTTTTATTTCTTCGTTCTGAAAGCTTCACCTTTTGCCTTCTAATTTTCATATTGAATAATGAAACTCAACGCCGCGCTTTGTCTTGTTACCACAGAAATACTAATAATTAATGATAGGTACTATCGTAATGGATTTTTTACCTGTTTAGGTTTTTAATATAAATCAATATATATATTTGAACATCGCGGTAGGTCCACTTAATAAAGCGTGAGATAAAACGTGACTTTATCTTAAAAATGAATGCACACAACCTTTTGTGGACCGTCCTTTATGGTGCGAGGCGTTGTACGTAGGCGTGTTTGGGTAATGATTTTTTGTATGAAAATAAAGATATTGCCTTAATTTTGTTTATGGTAATAATATTCTGTACAAAACACAGCGTTGAATTACGCTACATAATACGAAATGAATCGAATATCGGGGGATGCGTGGGGCACGGAGTGTCTTAACACTATATATGTTACTATGAATTTAAAAAGGCCATTATACTTGGAATTACTAGTAAGTTTTGTTAAAAGAAAAACTAATAAGTTTTGATTCTGAAGAAATTTCAGTAATACATCTCTCCGTTCTCCGTTTTTAGTATTGTTTATCTTAAAATAGTTAGCCACTTATCTGTGTTGGATTAGTATCTATAATAACTTAGTAACCTACAATTGTCAAGTTGGCTGTTATGTAGTATGTAAGACAGATCTTTTTTTTAGTTTTTATCAATTATTTATTCCGACGACCATATAGTCGTACATTAAAAATAATAAAAGCTGAATGAGGCCCTGTTTGATTGGACTAAATAAATGCAAGTGAATGCAGATACATCAGCCATGTATTATACCCACTATTATCTTGTTATTTATTACAGTTAAGTGAGCACTGAAACACGAAAAAAAATCAGCTTCACGCTGTATTCCGGTCATAGCATAGTAAGCAGAGGGAACCTAGTGTTAAGATACTCCGAAGCTCTGACTTGTATGTTGAGTGGCGAAATTCAACTCCATGCTTTTGCCTTGGTGCCAGAGCTAATAAATGAAAATATTAATAAATAATAATATATTCCACCTAGTAGGGTTCGAGCCCACAACCGTCGCGTTACAGTCACACCCTTACGCCCCTCCGTCACAACGGCCTCTGAAACACAGCGACATCTAATATAATTTAAATTAATTTAAACAGCTTCACGTATCCCGCACATAGTAGGGTAGGCAGAGGGAATCTACTTAAGACACTCCGTTCCCCACTTTCCGCCGAGTCATGGAGGCATTGCGTGTTACGTGGCGGAACTAAACGCGGCGCGCTTTGCCTCGACACCAGAGCGAAAAAATGAAAATATAAATGTAAATACCTCCTCGAGTGGAGATCGAACCCACAACCAGTCGATTTTACAGTCACATTTTGTGCCCCTGCGCAACGACTGGCCTCACGACGACATCTCGTTTATAAAAATATTATTTTAAAACAGAAACACTTTTGTTCCAAATCACTAAAGAAATTACATACTCAAAGAATCTCTATCAAAAGTTCCCAGCTACTCAATTGAATCCTTATTTAAGATAAATCTTTTGTCCTGCTCTTTTATACGATGGGAAACTAAAGTGTGAGAAGGATAGCCGGTCATCTAAAATGACAAGATCGTTAACGCGGCATTACGCTTTGTAACGCGATATTCTTGACGGATTTTAACTGATAAGTAAAATATTGATACAATGTAAAATAAATACTAAAAAGTATGTATTTTGTAATATTAGTGCTTTGATCGCAAGCGTGATGGTTGTGGATTCGATTCCCACTTTTTGAAATATTATACTTAAGTTATTTTCTTTAAGACATAGCGCAGCGTTGGTTTCTGCCACAAAACATATAAAAGTTTTATCTATGAAGACCGTCGTGGCCCAGGGGCACAAGTGCGACGTGCGACTGTAAACGTGATAGATTATGGGTTCGATTCCCATTCGGAAAAGTAAAAGATAATATAATAAAACAATATTTCTTCGCTTTGGTCACGAGGCAAAACGCGCGGCGTTGTATTCCGCAAACTCGGCGGAAAGACACAGAATACAGTATGATTTTTTTTCACATAAAAAATATTTTAAGACACAAAAACATCATTTTGTCACGGCCACGTCAAGTTTGCCAATTTGTGAAGGAATATTTTTTTACTAAGACATCATTACGGTGCGCTGTAATCCTCTAATCGACTGGAGAGGTGGATTTTAGTAAAAAACATCTATTTCAACTGCCATTAACTTCACAAAGGTTCGCTTTTATATACATATATACCTCAATTCCGCTCAATTTTCAAGACATTGCATGTAAATGGTGGAACTTCAAACCACACTTGGTCCTTTTGTGTCCAGAATGAGGTAATGAATGTATTTATACCACCGATTGGGAATATATGCCTTGACTACCGCATCCACAGTTTGTCACGATGTCTTAAATATTTTTTTTTCTGTCTCCCACGCGTAGCAGGGCAAAAAAAGGCAGAGGGAGCCTAGTGTTAAGACCCCCCACTTATCGCTGTTAAGTTGCGGAACTCAACGCTTTTGCCTCAACACCAGAGCGTATAAATGAAAATGTTAAATATTTCATTTCCTCGAGTGGGAATAGAACCCACAACCTGTCGCGTTTACAATCAGAAGCTTGTGCTATTACACCACGACTGACCTCAATATTGGTTTATCCGTAGATGAATGTCGACACAACGATCAAAACAAATTAGAGTTCATTAAAAGTTTACAAACTCAATTTATATCCTGAGACATGATCAGAGATGTTTATATTAATTCCTAAGACGTAATAACTTTACAACCTTAATAATTTATTAATTTTTTCAGTACTTTTTAAATTTATTTTATTTACATTGTTTCTTTTACACTTAAGACCGTCATGGGGCAGTGGACCAATGTGGGTGGGCACAAGCGTGCGACTGTAAGCGTGACAGATAATGAGTTCGATTTCCACTCTAAGGAATAATTTAAGGTATTTAAATTATTTTTATTTCCCTATTTTGGTAGATACAGCGTGCTGTTGAATTTGCCGTTCCGTAGAGAACGGAGTACCTTATACTAGATTCCCTCTGCCTACAACTGATATGTACGGATTTCTGCCTAAAGCTAAACATATCTATCTCTTATAAATATATATCTAATATCGCGGCCAGTCGTGGCGCAGCGGCACGAAGTGTGACTGTAAAACCGACTGGTTGTGGATTCGATCCCCACTCGAGATGCAATATTTACTTAAATTTATATTTCCATTTCTTCACTCTGGTGTCTGGTTAAGCGCAGCTTTGAGTTCTGCCACTCATCACGCAATGCCTCCAGAATTCGGTAGACAGTGGGGAACGGAGTGTCTTAACACTAGGTTCCCCTGCCTACCCTGCTGTGTGCGGGATACAGCGTGAAGCTTATTTGATTTGATTTATATATATAAAAGAGTTTACAAGAAGCATTGGTTTCAAATCCCTATAAATCAAATTTCACTTCAAATTTTTATACGTTTTTTTCTAACAGTATTTTTTCATTCTAAGTGTTGAATAACACTTAAAAATTGTTAAAAAGCATTAAAAAAATATAAAATTATATTGTATTTGTGAACAATATCAATGGTGAAAGGTATTGCGTTTCTAAATAGCATTTGAAATCCCAAAGCCTTTTAGGCGGTGTCGGATACGGCGCGAGTTTTCTTGTCGACGACACTTTTATTATATCGCAAGCTCACCCCTTTGTAACATAATATTATTGAATTATTCATAGATAATGTATATATTTTTTAGGTTTTTTTATCAATTCTCTTTCCTTTGATATCCTTATGAAGAAACAGGCCAGTAGTGGTGCAGTGGCACAGCTTGACTGCAAACGCAATGGTTGTGAGTTCGATTCCCACTCGTGGAAATAAATTAACGTCTTATGTCATCGGAACCAGAGTCGATTTCACAATCATTGTGTTTAAAAAAAACACAATACAATATGTATATTTTTAATAACTTATTAGATACTATGTACTTAAAAACTCATAAAATTAGTCTAGTAGAAAATTAGTCTGTAAGTGTTTAACAAGAGATAACTTTTAATTAGTTTACCGTAATAGCAAGGTAGAAACGGCGACCTATTGTTATGAAATTTCATTGTTGTTTCAATATAATTTATCATGTCTTGATAATTGCGTAATTAAAGGATTTAGTTTGAATTTTGATCATAGATATCCAAGAAAAATAGCAGCTTTATTTATTCCCATATAGCAGGATATGCAGATGGAGCCTGGTGTCGAGACACTCCTTTCCCTACTTTCCGCCATATTTTTGAAACTTTGCGTGTTAAAAGGCGGAACTCAACTCCGGGCTTTTTCTTGTTATCAGATTAAGAAAGCGTTGTTAAACCACCACCACAATCATGTGTACAAGCAGACACTTACCAACTTTTAAAAAACTGCTAAAACAGCTTTTAAAAGTCAAAATAGTTAATTCTTCATTTACGACACCCATTCGAGCTATTGTTTATTAAGCGGCGGAGATCAGGTTGTCTTATCAAAGCGGAAATAGAAATAATTATTTTCTATGAGCGGAAATCGAGCCTCTAACCGTCTCTTTTACAGTCAGAGGTTGTACAATATAAGCTTTTTTTTCTTTTATATTTCTTTTGGTAGGCAGACGGAATCTACTGTTAAAAAACTAGGTTCCCTGCTTTTTGCCAAATTCTGAAGCCATTGCCTGTTGAGTGGCGGAACTTAACGACGCGCTTTGCCTCTACACCAGGGGAAAGAAATTAAAATATAATAGTGAATAAATATTTCGTTTTCTCGAGTGGCGATCACACTTCGTGCCCCTATGTCCCGAATGGCCTCAATATAAGAATTTCTTCATAATAAATAGATTTCTAAACTACTTTAGAATCATTCAAGGGGGAAATGGAGAAATTATTCAAATGCAATAAACGATTATAATATATATTGTAAAGCTCATTTTCTTTACGCAATAACTTGATAACGAGTCAGTGGATTCAAATTCGTGTTAGTTATAAAATTGTATATAATTACTTAACATATAGCTTATACAGCATTATTAAAGTAATCTTTTATTACTTTATTAGCCCCTTTTTAAAAACAAGCTTTTATTCAAAATTATTATTTAATGAAATAGCAATGTGCTCAATAAATGGTAAAAATATTAATTTTTGAAATTTCTTCGCTCTGGGTTCAAAAGCCCGGCGTTATGTTCCGCCATTCAACACGTATTGCCCCGAAAAATTCGGCGAAAGTGGGGAACGGTGTAACTGAACACTACTTCGCTCTGCTTACCCTGCTGCATGTAGGATACAGCGTGAAGCTGATTTTTTTAATTTTTAATTATTAATATTATGTCGAACTAGATTTGAAGTAAGAGTGGTCGGCTATAATTAGACTCATAACAGCGTTAATATGATGTCATATTTGTTTTTTTATTGCAAAGTGAATGAAATTATTTGGTTGAATCTTAGGAACCGATTCTAATTAGGGATTTTTTGTGTTAGACAATCCATCCATATGTCTATCCAGCCTATATATAGCCAATAGGTTCCATATCAGGAACATAATAAGAACAAACATAATTATATTAGAACACAAACACAATTAAGTGCAGTAAATCAATTATTGTGTTGTTCAAGCGGGCGAAGCCGCAGGCAGCACTATAGTTAGTCATACAAGTAGAACACACAATGCTCGAGTTCATATAATTTTAATGTAATAATACTTTCAGTGACAAGTTGGACTGAATTAAATTCAATCACATTCGGAGAAATCATTTTTTTTTATTTCCTCGGCTTATTTAGTGCATTGTTGAGCTCCGCAACTAAGCACGCAATATCTTGAAAATTGGGTGGTACATGAAAAAAGTATCATAACATTAGGTTCTCTCCACCTTACAGGAACAGTAACTACAGTACTGTAGAGTCGGTTTACGGACTGTAATTTTACGTGATAACGTCATAAGAAAACATTGCAAAATATTGCATATTTTTAAGAATTCTATTATTATTATCACAAAAATATCATTTTTTATAAATGCATTTATTTCGCAATCTTGGTCTCGCTTGCACTCTCGGCTCAGGCAGAACGTGACAGGAGTCATGCTTTTTCGTGCGTGACGCCAGCGTTCATCGATTTATCACGTCAAAAATCTAATAACAATATTAATGCATAATATAATATTATTTTACTTTTCTTTGTAAAAGAAAAATATATTACTTATTTAGAAAACGTATAAAAATTTGAACGTAGCAGGAATCGAACCTGCGCCTCGGTCGGTTTCCAGGAGGTGCGGGTTCGAGTCCTGCTACGTTCAAATTTTTATGCGTTTTCTAAATAAGTAATATATTTTTCTTTCCTAAGCGTGAAATAACACTTTAAAAATGTTGAAAGTAATCTTGTCGTTGTATATTAAACTTTTTTTTTACAGAAAGAGAACTACGAACGAAGGCAGTGTATTATCACTAGTTCCTCCTAAAAATGTAGAAAATATTTGAAGATAGGCGAATATACCTATATGAAGTCAGTAGAGGTATCATTGAGGTGTTGTAAGACAATTTGCATTATATACGAGTAAGGACTTCGTTTTATTCATAGCTGGTAGTAAAGTCTCATTTGTATTAAAACTCGCTGGCAAACTACCAACCGCTTGAAAACACGTGATAAACTTAGTCTCATAATAAAATAAAATTTGTTAGGGAAAAAACCCCGATTCTCCTTGCCTTACCTTAGTAATTTGGTTTTAACTCACGATTTTAACCCCAAAGCAAGGTCAGGCCAAAATAACGTAATGTCAAGACACTAAGTTTTGCACTTGATGCACGAATTCGAGACAATGCGTGTGAAGTGTTGGACCTAAACGCCGCGTGTTGTATACGAGAAATTGAATGTAATTTAAAAAAAATCCCCCAGCGAAAATTGAACTTGTAACCAACGCTTCTCAATTGCACTATAATAAACTTCTTTATAATTTTAATAACAATAAAAATTGATTCAAGACATAATTGAATATCGTTATGTAATAGATTAAGAGACTTAGAAATTATTTATACATATTGAAACTGACTTCTTTTACGTCATAAAAAGAAAATGGTCATAAAATCTTGTAAGCTTTTAAGCCAGTTACTTTACGTTAACGTAACAGGCTTATGTGATTTAAATTGGCGGAAGAGAAAATATTTTTTCATTGTAATACCCATACTATGATATTTCTTTCATTTTCAGTTTTATTTCATATTTTGTGTTGCAAAATGAGTGTAGTGATCCACCACTCCGTTTTGAAATGTCTGCTCGTTTATATTTAATGTTTTTTATAAGTGATACATTTTTTTAATTGGTAACCTAGTGTTAAGACACTCCGTTCTCATTAAATAATAAAATATGTATTACATTTAAGTAAAATATATTTTTTATAATAAATCCCATTCATCTCCAGCTAATATTTAATCAATGAACCTTTTGCCTTTTTAGGCTTCATCCTTTTTGCAAGTAAAAAGGCTGATATTTTTCTAAATAAGCAAGTAGGTAGGTACTTACTCAGCGTTACGTAACGACATCTCATTATCCCGTCTCTAGGGTAGTGTTACTTGCTTTCCTGTACGTATTGTGTTTCTTATTATACATTTATTTAGCTTTATGATGTAAACCACATGTAAAAGTGAAGGCAGAAGGAACCTAGTCTTTTCGCTCCATTTTCGATACATTGGTTGTTGGTTGAGTGGCGTAGCTCAACGCCGTGCTTTGTGTAAAAGGCGTAGAAATGGTTTCATTTAATTATTTTATTAAACATAATCTATCTACCGATTGGAGATCAAAGTCAAAACTATCGCGCTTACAGATATGTTCCGGGGTTCCACATTTTAATTAATATATAAATGAATATTTAGTTCAGTGACCATAGTTTTACATGCAAGCAAAGTCAGGACAAAGTTGCTGTAATTTATTAAATTACAATAAAATATTTTTTTTCTAAGAGTTTGTAGAATTATTTAAAAGAAAACTTAATAATTAATAGATAATAATTTAATTTAAGAATAATTTAATTTTATGTTTAACAAGAAGAATACATTTTACACACAGTACAGTACAGTCGACGAGTCGTGGCCGCCCTGAAGTTAGATTTTCAGAAAATATGGCAACTTCAAGGCGTCCATGACTCGTCGACGGTACTGTATATAAGTTAGCGTTATCTCATAGTTACGCGGGCTGTACGGTTGTATGCTCTTTGAATAATATGAGAAGTTGTTCTCACCTGTTCGAGACAATGCGCGGCACTAACTTCTGATATATGTGTATATATATATATATATATATATATATATATATATATATATATATATATATATATATATATATATATATATATATATATATATATATATATATATATA
>JAATLQ010022051.1:48849-62854 GCA_013421005.1 Heliconius erato x Heliconius himera
CGACACCAGAGCAAAGAAATGGAAATATAAATTTAAGTAAATATTTCATCTCCTCGAGTGGGGATCGAACCCACAACCAGTCGGTTTTACAGTCACACCTTGTGCCACTGCGCCACCACTAGCCAATATATATATATATATATATATATATATATATATATATATATATATATATATATATATATATATATATATATATATGCAGGTACTATATTGAAATATTTAAAAAACCGAAATGATGGTGTAGTTTTTTTTTATAATTTATATTTTTCCATAGTCCAGTCTCATAACACCAAACGTACAAAGATTTTCTAACTTCACGCTATACTCCGCATATAGCATAATAGGGTACTTTCCGCCGTATTTTCGAGTCTACACATATTGAGTAGCGAAACTTTTTATTGTCACCAGAGCAGAGGAAATAAAAACAATTTATTCTACTAGAAATTGAAAGGTCGTCGTAGAGTTGTGGCAGAATGAAAGACAGCAAATTTGTGGGTACAATTCCTACTTCAGGAAATGAATGTCTATTACGATTACGGTACCATACGCGGGCAATCTTATAAGCTTAATAATAACAAAATCGGGGCTCACAGGAGGCCTTGTAGTTTCGAAAATATCCTCTAAGCTCAAAATTAAATTATACCACTAGATAGCTAAAGAATCAAAGAATTTATTATAATAAACAAGAACAGTGACGCATCGCGCGCGGTGGAGGGGAAAGCGACGCCGTTTTGAGGTTATTTTGCTGCGAATCGAGATTTATTATTACTTTTTATTTATTTTTATTCATCAGCTCTCATCAAAATCTATCAATTATATATAAAATATAGTTTAGAGAAGTGACACTGACTATTATAAGTTGTTTCAATAAAAAATATTATTAAAATTACATGTCGGCCTATACGCGTCCAAATGCCAAAATCAAATATCGTATACAATTGGAAAGGGCTTCTTAAGAACAATCAAATGGTAGTAATATAACACCATCTGACTGAATGAAGCAGCGCCAGGAACGCAGAAGAATGAATCTTCACAATAGGGGTGAAAATATGCGAATAGATACTTATTTAAAAAACGTATAAAAATTTCGACGTAGCTTGATGAGAACGTATGGCTTAGTGATCAGAGCGGTCGGTTTCCAGGAGTTCGCGGGATCTAATCACGCTACGTTCAAATTTTTATACGTTTTCTAAATAAGTATTTTTCTTTCCTAAGTGTGGAAAAACACTTTAAAAATGTTTAAAAATGCAAATAGATGATCTATCTAGAACGCTATATGCGACATTCAGCGTGAAGTTAAATAAGAAAACCATTTCAACCGAGCATGTATAACTCTAATTGATATTACCGACATGCAATATGAATCATTCGCTTTAACTGTAACCCAGCTGCAATTTAATTGATAGCGATTATTTTAACCCTTTCCTAGCGAACATACGAAAAATAAAAAAAAATAAAGTTTTTATGATTTTATATGGGTAAGGGAGAATAAAGAAAACTAATTTATTTTATTTAGATTTTTTTATCATATCTAAGTACTATTTCTATAACCTAGACTTACAAGTACCGTCAGGGACTTTGGGTCACAAAATGACTAATAAAATAGGAACATTAAGTACTTCTTTTAGGCTCAAATTAACAATAAATTTAAAAGTATTTAAAGTTTTTTTAATTAATGCGTAAAAATAAATTGCAGTGTTACCATTTTAAATGAGTTTTTTTTACTTTGACTGTATTTTCTTCATACCTCACACTGCATACCTCACACCTCTCTTTATTTGAAAGAAATGTAGCCCAATGTACACAGCGGATTTCTAAACGAACATCTTTCAACGCTGAAAAGCCAGTTTTGCGCCTCTTAGATGGCCCAGGGCTAGGTATATATTCTCTTGATAACCTTTTCTTCTTGTTATCTTTGATATCTATTATGGACATAAATCCTTGCGCAATGGATTTCCTAAAGTCTTTTATAGATACCTTTTCCATTATGAGACTATAAATAATACATGCATTTATAAACGTAATATCTAGAATATCCCAAAACAACCTATGCCACCATTTTGGGGACTTCCTATCCACACAGTAAAGTGCTCTTAACCTATCTATTCTGTCAACATCCCCCATAAGAGTTATATTGTAATCTTTGATAGCCTTTGGACAAGTGATTTTGGATTTAGATCCATTTTTTTCATCTTATATAATTTATCTTTACAATTAGATGGCATTTGCGTATTGTCATCGCAATGGAGATAGCTCTCAATTGCTGCAAACCTATCTCAATTATTAATCAAGTCAGGTGCCGATGAATAATGATCTGTCCAGGAAGGTGTAGTGTTGTACCCCATATAGAAGTTTATTCCAATAAAGGCCTGCAGTTCTAGTAAATACGTTTCTACATCACGTTTCTTCCATCTACGTTTTGGCACAATAGTTTTTTTTCGATTGTTCGTGTACTGACGTAACAGTTTCGTCAGACTGTAAACTATCTGGAACAGTGTTAGGAATAGAATGTACACTTACATCTTGATCTATTTCCATACTAGATTTATCTGCCTCATATTTTGTATTAGGTCTAGATTGGTTCAGAATATATTATTTTAATGTGGCCTCAAAATTTCTATCAAAATTGGTAATTGAGGGTAGTTTGTCTTCGGAAATATTTTCTTCGTCAGACAATTACATATCTGGAGGTTCGGAACAATCTGGTAGGTCTTCCATAAGTAAGGCTTCTATCAAAGCCGTATTCTTTGAAATGTTCATTATAAATTTATGTGTGTAATAAATGTATATATAAGATAAACAAATATTATAATAATACTCGATTTAATTAACAAAAAAACAACCAAAGTCCCTGACGGTACTTATAAGTCCTTGTACCTTTTCCACTTTACTTCGGTCAAAAACTTTAAAATTATATTGTAAAACCATATTAATTATATAGTTAAAAGTACAATCTAGTATAATAATGTAAAAAATATACACTAACATTGTTAAATCTATTTTTAAATGTTTTCTAAAAAAAAAGTAATTCACAGTTCTCAAATCCAAAACAGGTCCAAATTTGAAAGTGTCACTTGTTGGCAGTATATAGAAAAAAATGGAATAAAAAACTTTGATTGGCTAGCGTAATAGTACTCGAAAGGATCGTCAGTGTCAAATAAGTAATGCGCGATTGTATTATCGAAATAATGGACGTGTAATCACCTGGTACAAATTAGTACCGTCAGTTAGGAAAGGGTTAATTAGGGAATCTCGTTTTTTCTTTTTATTACTGTTTTTAGCTGCCAGTATCTTCATATTTATATGTTGTGGGTTAGAGTACGAACCATGTAGTGATAAAATACTTCATCAGCTTCACGCTGTATCCCGCACACAGCAGGGTAGGCAGAGGGAACCTAGTGTTAAGACAATCCGTTCCCCACTTTCTGCTTGGAGACATTGCGTGTTGAGTGGCAGAACTCAAAGCCGCGCTTAACCTCGACACCAGGGCGAAGAAATAGAAATATAAATTTAAGTAAATATTTCATCTCCTCGAGTGGGGATCGAACTCACAACCAGTCGCTTTTACAGTCACACCTCGTGCCGCTGCGCCACGACTGGCCTCAATATACTTCGTTCTCTGCTTATCACTCCGTTATTCAGCCGTTCATGAATAGCGGAACAGAAAAAGAAGAATAATTTAAATAGAATACAATAGTTAAAGAAAAAATCAGCTTTACTCTATATCTCGCATATAGCAGGGGAGGAAGAGTGAACTTAGTGTTAGAACACTCCGTTTGTTCATATGAACCGAGTGATCGAATTATTAAAGATCTTAATTTTATTAAAAAAAAAATTAGCTTCACGCTGTATCCCGCACACAGCAGGGTAGGCAGAGGGAACCTAGTGTTAAGACACTTCTTAATTTTATTATTTTGCAAAAAAGCTAAGATTGAGGCCGTCGTGGCGCAGTGGTACAGCATAGTGTCTGATAGTTAACGCAACAGTTGTGGTTTCGATTTCTATTAGAGGAAATGTATTGTATTTTTATTTTCTCCCTCTAGGATGATGACAAATCCGGGCGTTAAGTTCCGCCCCTTAACATGCAATCAAAAATGTGGTGGTGGTGGTCTTATCACTCTGTCTCAGTGGCCACTGCCGCTACTGCCTGCTATATCCAGGATACAATGTGAGATTTTGTTTTTTTTTTTAATAAAAAAATAAAACAGATGTAAAGACATTTATTTATTTTCATACATTTCACAATTTCAAAACAATTTTAACATTAAACTTTTAACAATTAAATGATTTAACATTATTCAAATCAAATATTTAAGGAATTAAAGGCACAATTTTTATAGAGGTAACTTAGGAAAAAATATTTAGATAAAAATAACAAGCTAGTACAGTACGGTCGTCGAGCCATGGCAGCCCTGGAGTTGGTTATAGATGGCTGTGAACACTTAATTTTAATTTTATTTTTTATTTTGATTGTTTATGTCCTGATTGAATAATGCGCAAAAGTTCAGAAAGCCTAACCTTCAGGTCGGCCACGACTCGTCGATCGCACTGTAGTTTACAGGTTCGAATTCCGTAGTGGTCTATCTAACAAGATCTATCTATCCATCTCTATACTGAATAACATATTATATTCTAAATACATTTGTATTAAAAAAATATAAAGCTGAAAAGAAACTGACACATTTTCTTTCAAACTAAATAAATTATAACGTATTTTTTTAATAATTAGCTGCTATTTTAAAGGGAAAATTATAATTGTGATGGGCATTGTAAATAACATATTAGCTTAAGTTAAGCAACACTGACTCAAATAAAAATGTGATGGGTAGGCAATTTTTTTATATATGTATATGAATTTCCACAAGAAGATAAAATATTTTTTTAAAGTAGTGCTGGTTACAATAAGCAATGTAAACCGAAAGATTACCTTTTTACAATAAATTTTAAGAAACTTATATTTTTAGTCATTCAATATATTAATTAAAAATCAATCAAAATCGAATAATAAATCTAGCAACATTTTCAATATTTTATAATTAATTATATATGTATGTATATACATTCAATAATTACAATTTTACATTTTTTTTCATATCTCTATACTTTTAATACAAGTCCTAACTAACCATAAAGATGATTGTGTTACAATTAACAATTTAATTGTTTTTTTTAAATACTCATATTATAAATACAGAAATCGAATATCGAAAATTCGGATAATCGAATGTATAACGAAAAGCGGGTTTTGTGCATATGTAATATATAATGTTATTTATGCACTTATTTATAAAAACATTGTATGCCAAATTATATGCTTTATTAAAATTATATGTATTAATATTTTTTTAGTACACATTGATCTACTAAGAAATTATTAGGTTATTACATTTTAATAGTCACGATAATAACGAATTCACAAATCAATTACCTGTTAACCGAGTTTCTACTGTAATATCTGCTTTTTTTTTCATATTATTATTTACAACTTTGTATGAGCAGAATGAACCAAGTTTTAAGACACTTCGTTCCCCGCAAAATAATAATGATTTATAAAAAAAATAGAATAATAGTATACATAATTGAAACACCATCATCTTTCAAATAATAAATTAAATTTTTGTAACTAATTCTAATTTTTTACAAATTGTAATCAAAATATCAGTCTCAAGACTATAAGCATATAAAAGTTTATGCTCTTACAATAGAATTTGTATTAAATATTAAAGAAATAATATATGTTACTTATTTTCAAATAATAATATCAATATTACAAGAAAATCAATAAACATCGGAAATAATATTACATTTTTGAACAAGAAGATATTTCAAGAGAAGTAATAAAATCAGCTTTCAATAAAAAAAAAAACCGAATTATTTGATAATAATAATGGCATAAAAAATACTTCTCTTGCCTAATCTAGCATTATTCTGTAGTAACATATCTTTTTTTTTTAAAGTAAAAAGTAATTTATCAGAAAAAAGAAATACTAGATGTTGAGTATATCAATCAAAAAAAAAATTATTATAATGGGTCGCAAAACTAACAAAAACATATAGATATTTTCTACTGAAAATAAAAAAAAACACTTGTTTTTCACTATCTACTTACATACATATATTTAGTTTAACATTTATATGCAAATGTGTTTCATATAACACACTATTACATATACAATATTGTTTATAAAGTTCAATATTATTTCACTTACATTTTAGTTTTTAAACAATGTATATCTCATCTAAACGTAAAATCCGTTGGTATTTGTGTGGTTAATGGTTTCATTGGTTTTATTTCCAATTTCGAAGATACTGTTGACAAAAAAATATACGCTTTATATATATTTTAGATAATAGGAAAAGAAAGTCATATTGACATATCAATATATTTTCAAAATAAAGTTCGAGTACAGTTATTGCTTGTATATGTTACCGTCAAACTGTGTAATTCAGGTATTTTATACGATACCCTGGCAATGTAAAGAATTCCTGCGGCGAGGACGCAATATTTGAAATATTATGAATATTATAGTCCATTACATACTTTACACAACAGGGTAGGCAGAGGGAACCTAGTGTTAAGACACTCTGTTCCCCATTAACCTAATAAAGTATGATATAAAAAAACATACTATTCTATTTTTTTTAATAAAAGAAGAGCTGCTGTTCCATCGTCGATGTGTAAATTAAATAGATTTTGGTCTATATTTCTATATTTAAGATACATTTAAATGCAATTTAGGTTAAGTTAGATATTTTCAAACTTAAATATAACTAACCTAACCTACTCTACACTTAAAATCAGTTAAATCTACAGCTGCGGTCTGTCTGCCCGCACTTCCCCCTTTTCCTTGCTTTCGCTTACAACTAATTTACGTGTTTAAATATAAAAAGAACAATATTATGTACCTACACATAAGGAAATATACACGACGTCAAGATGACACAGAAAGTAAGTCAGTAACTACAGTCAAATAGTAATAGCTTTATTAATAGCCTTTGAGAAAAATGTTTCTTTTAAATAATAACATTATTTTTTCCTTAATTTTATCTAAATAAATGAAACAATTAAACAAAAAAAAATATTTCAACAAAAACTAAATCCAACAAAAATGTTATAAAATGTTGAATTGTGGTTTAAAATTGTAAAGGCAAATAAAATAAATAATATGTTTCTGTTTGTCTTAAAACTTCTAATATGTACCTACTCTCATTATCACCAAACTTCTTAAGTATTCTTATTATTTAGATACTACTTGTATATAATGAAATATTACAATATTAATACGTTTAATACTCACATCCACTTTTCCTGTGAGGTAATGTACTACAATTCCTCGTATTGCTATAACACGCGGTGTACCCCCTCGTGTCCATACTGACCGGCGACATGCAGCGTGTGGCCAACGTGCCGCTGTATAGAGGGTGTGCGTCTGACGGTAGTGACGACATTTGTAGCTAAAATATATTTTTTTATACATTTGAGAGAAAAAATGATTGAGTTTTAGTTAGCAAGTAGTCAAGAGTTCAGTTATTCTTTCTTAAATTATACGCTAAGAATCATTCTCCAGTAATCTGAGAACTATAAAATTTACTTCTCATAGAAGTTAATCAATATATAAGCTTAAAAAATATATAATTCTGTGAGGCCAGTCGTGGTGCAGCGGCACGAAGTGTGACTGTAAAACCGACAGGTTGTGAGTTCAATCCCCACTCGAGGATATGAAATATTAATTAAATTTATATTTCCATTTCTTCGCTCTAGTGTCTGGTGCCACTCAACACGCAATGCCTCCAGAATTCGGCAGAAAGTGGGGAACAGCGTATCTTTAGCACTAGGTTCCCTCTGCCTACCCTGCTGTTTGCTTTTTGATTTTATAATTCCGTGTAATTTTAAACGAATATTTTTCCCATAAACTAAGAATAGTAATAATGTATGGACAAATACTTACCACACTACTATTCATCGGTATCGAATTATTATATTTCAACCAGCTTTCATACATTTTGCCACTCGGCAAGTTGCTAACTTGCATTGGCATATGCGTTTGAGCTCTTTGCCCATACATTGGCATCTTGTATTGATCATCCATTTTTCCTATTAATGGCTTCATACAATAATCTTTTTTTGCGAAGTTATCATTTATTTTACTTTCTATTGGTATAATGTCGGGGTTTTTGTCTAAAAAATTAAAAGTAAAAATTTTAATATTGAAGGCGAGACGTCAATTTGACGTAATTGACGATCAATTGAACATAATAATTATGTAAATATTATTTGTAGACTTCTTGCTAAATGTTAATTGTAGACGTTGGTTGGGGGCTTAGGGACTACTGTCTTATTCTCGATCAATATATTATATTTTCATTAAATTGGTAGTAGTTAGATAGAATCGCGACATTGAGTTCCGCCATTCAACACGAAATTACTCCAGAATTCGACGGAAAGTGGGTAGCGGAGTGCTTTAACACTAGGTACCCTCTAGTTGACAAGTATACATAAAAACTTTAACGAACGAACGGTATGAATATTTTATGAATAAAATGCATTATCAAAAAATCATAAAATCTGAGATAATGATATAATTCAACTTACCCAAACTATCAACACTCGAACACCTCTTACCGCTTGTGAGAGGTGTGTTTGATATTTCATCTTTTTTCCTTTTGTCTTTCTCATCTTTATCGAAATATCATAAAAAAATAGATACAATGTAAACACATACAAAAGAGCATACATCAAAATAAAATACAATACGGTCGAGTCATGGCCGCTCTAAAGTTAGTTGTAAAACGCTGCAAGGATTGGATTTTCGGGTTTGAATGAACAATGCGCAAAACTCATAAAACCTAACTTCAGGGAGGTCACGACTCGTCGACCGTACTGCATTTTATTATTGTTCAATATGTTAAAAAATAATTTATTAGTGATTTATTATTATGTTGTTAATTTAGATAGTTTAACCAAAACCATTGTATATCTAATTTGAGATTTTGTTTTAAAATAAATATAATATAGCATTTGACCTCACTCGCAACTTTTGCTAATCACAGATACATTATAGTTTAATAAAAGGTAAATATATTATGGTCGTGAGTTCGATTCCTACTCGAGGGAAATGATTTATTTTCAATACCTAATAATTATTTTATACAAGACAAAGCGCAGCGTAGAGCTCCGCCATTAAACGAGCAATGCTCGTAAATTAGGCACTGCGTGCTTTTTAAATATATAAACATTAATAATGCTAATAAATTTAACTTACCATTCCTCTTACAAAATCGCAAACAGAATACAATGCCGGAGAGAGTAATGATTGCACCAATTCCGGCAATTATACATAACACTATTATTAGTACTGTCGTTAGTTCTACTTTTACTGGTATATTAGCTAAAAGATAAAAATATATATATTTAAAAAAAGTTCAAAATGTATGTTCCGTAATGTATGCGGAAAAACTTTGATTGCGTCTCCTAGAATACTTCAAAAGTCCATACAATCCGCGAAGCGTAAGCTGAGCTTTGCATTAATGTAAGTGTACACAGATAGTGTAGGTGTGCTTGAAGGGCAGTTGCTCTCGTTACCGGTTAATAATCGGTTAAAACAGATTTTCGGCAACCAGCATGAGGCGCTGCCCATCCCTATTTGACACCTCTTGTACTGATAGGAAGATCACGTGTTTAAATCTTAATACTTTTGTTTATGATTTATTAAAAGTAAAATAAAAAGTTCGCACTACCATTGTATAGTATACAAAAATAGAAAAATGTATGTGACCAAGCAGTAAAAGAAAAAATGTAGTCACAATGCTGCTCATCATTAACACAACCATCACTACAGACGACGAGGAATATGCTGAAGATGCAAGTCCGGTGTTGAAGGATTTATATTTTTTTTGTGTTTATTTTTTTTATTGATGACTAATATTAAATTTTATTTATATTTCTTTTTCTGGCTCTACTTTTCATGATCACTCACACAAATGTAAAGTTACGCAAATCTGAGCGTAGCATTGTAGCTCACAAACGATCGATTTTGATCTCATTTTTGAAGTAATTCAAAATTGTTTAGAACACTTTGATGATGCCATGATTCATAAAATATGTTCAGCCATTTGAAAATCATCAGCGCTATTTGGTACCAAAGAAACTCTCGCTATTACTTTAGGTCATTTTTAAAGTATTTTATGTCGGGGATTTTTTATATATGCTTGATAATTATATAAATTTACTATAAATATAAGTTAACAAAACAAAACTTACCAGTTTGCCTTTGCGGATGTTTCAACAAATTAGATGTGAGACTGAATGCATCACTTATACCCTTTTCGTTGTATGCACGTACAGACAAACCTACGGAACCCGATAAGCCCCATACTATAAAATTTGGATCTTCATTCGTTACATTTCTTAGTAGAGAACCTGTTGATATGTCGTATACCTAGGAAGGAATAGTGTTTTGTCACTACTATTACTTATATGGCGCTATATGATTACAAATAATTATTAATCGTTGAATTTATTAGAGGTTAGATATAAATCAAAACATTTTAATCTTTTCTCTCAATGGGATTCGAACACAAAAACCATTGTGTGCAATTAACTACATGATGCTGTGCAAAAATCAATGACAATATAATTATGTACTAATAAAGCTTAAAGCTTAGATATTATTCAAAAAATTGATTTAGCTTAATAATAAAAAAACAACTTTTTAAGTGCAATTTCTTTAAATTGATTTATATTTGAATTATTCGGTATTCCTTATACACCAGGATAAGTGGAAGGAACATAGTGTTAAAACACTCCGTTCTCCACACACATCCAAATTTTCAAGACATTATGTTGAGTGGCGGAACTCAACGTCGTGCGAGGTCTGGTTACCAGAGCGAGTAAATGAGAATCATTCTTTTCTTAAGTTGGTATTGAACCTAGGACCTTTGCGTTTGCAACTAGAGCTCTTTTTAAATATGTTTTAACTAACTGTAATAAATATAAATAAAAACATAATATAAAACTAACTTGCAACATAAACTTCTGTTGTAATCCACCGTCGTGTCCAGGATTGCATTCCAGCCATAATGACTCGTGCGTTACATTTGCTACTGCACAGTGTTTTACTGATGATGGCTTCTCTATCGGAAATTAACATTTATTATTGATATTAAAAAAATAGCTTCTCGTTGTATCCCGCACACAGCGTGGTAGGTAGGGCGAACCTAGTGTTAAGACACTCCGTGCCCCATTTTCCAGTGGCGGAAATCAACGCCGCGCTTTCCTCAACACTAAAGTTGAAAAAATATTTTCTTTTTTAACCCGGATCTGTAACACGGGTTCATCTCAAATATCCAATTGGGCAATTGCAACATTCGTCGCAATAAAGTTCCTTATGGTAAAAAAGAGAGAACTCACTCTTAAGAATTTACTCACTTATTAAGCCATTGCTCCCTATTTTCCAGTTCGTCGTAAGTTAAATCAAATCAGTTTTTATTTAACCTATTTAACTATGCTACTACTTAACTATACTATTTATCTACTTAATATTAAATTTACGATATATTCCTTTAAAGAGCAGCCTGTATAAACATACCAGCGGGTAGTATCTGGAACAAGCACGGCGCGTGTTGCGTCCCCACGGCGTTGGTAGCGGCGCACTGCACCCACCCGTAATGGGACGAACTGTTCACCACGTATGAGTATCTACCTGAACGATCATGTTGTACTAAAAAACTATTTTTTTAAAAGCAATTTCTTTAAATTGATAAATATTTCAATTATTAGATATCTATTTATACTGCAGAAAAGATGAAGAAGATAAAGCAGAAGTATTATTTATATATGTTAAAAGTATCAACTAAAACTTAATTAAATTAAACAAAAAATATTAGTAATTTTTTAATTTTAAATAAAATTATAAAAGTTACTAGTTGGAATATTTTAGAATTTGATACTGCCATTTTAGACGGCCCGTCATATTAAATTTATACTGTCACTAAGTCCAACATAATTAAAAAAAAAATTTCAACTAGATATAATATTACAAAGTATTGAATTAATTCCAACGTTACAAATTAAAAAAAAAACATGTAAAAAGGCAACCACACACTTTTATGCAACTCATTTCTATACTTAAAACTAAGTAATAATGTACAGTACGGTCGACGAGTTTGGCTTGGCTTTAACAATGCGGGAATATAATCATTAAAACTAAGAAAATCTATAATATCCGCAGCAATCTACGGATAGCTTCAGGACGGCCACGACTCGTCGACCGTACTGTATTGAATATACGAAGTATACTAAGAATAAAATTTCATGTAATTTTAAAACTTAAAAATAATAAATAATAACAATGTTTCTGCTATGCAATTACATCTGAACATTACAAAGTAATTCACAGTATATTTCATTAGTAATCATAGGCTATATGCGCATATTTTGTAGGTATGTTTATTTGATGACATCAATAAAAATAAAAACTAAAAATATTAGATTTTAACATATTATTAATTTTCTAACCTATTTAGTATTTAAACTTATTATAATTTTGATTTGAACTCACCGCGGTTGTTCTGCGACGGCAATTCTATCTTCGAATGCGATGTATTGTTGAACCACCAGTTGTAAGTCATGTATTCCTATAGACAATCAAAAATACTTTCATTTTTATTCATATAACATAAGGAGTCTCGGAGTTCTCTACTTTTAGTCGTATTTAAAAGACTAAACTTTTTTTTTACTTATGAACTAACCGAAGAAAATCAATAAAAACTTATATTGGATGTTTATTTCATACAGAATAAGATACACCCGCTAGCTGCAGATTGTTAACTTTAGTAAGTTGTACTTCCCGGTAACCCATAATCTTGAAATTAGTATGGAACCCTCTGTGGGTGAGTCCAACTCGCACTTGACCAGTTATTCTCATATGCATCCAGGCTTTTAAATTTTTTTAGCTTCACGCTGCTTCCCGAACACAGCAGAATAGGCAATGGGAACCTAATGTTACGACACTCTGTTCCTCACTTTCCGCCGAATTCCAGAAGCATTGCGTTGAGTGGTGGAACTCAACGCCGCGATTTGCCTCGAAACTAGAGTCAAGAAATGGAAATATAAAGTTAAATAACTATTTCATTTTGTCGAATGGTGATCGAACCCACAAACAGTCGCGTTTACAGTCACAATTTGTGCCCCTGCGCCATGACAGGCCTCTATATGTTACTTCTTTTATATTAAATTCATCAATCTTCATCGTGTCTTCTCCATTCGGCGTGACATTGACGAAATAAACTATACTCAACTGGAACGTCATCGACAAGAAGCAATAAAATAAGGGACAGTACAGAATAAACAGGTATTATTAAGTGGTTTACATCGTTGTTTGTATTACGAGAAATAATTTTTTTTATCAGCTTCACGCTGTATCCCGCACACTGCGGCGTAGGCAGAGGGAACCTAGTGTTAAGACACTCTGTTCCCCACTTTCAGCCGAATTGTGGAGGCATTGTGTGTTGAGTGGCAGAACTCAACGCCGCGCTTGTCCAACGAGATAGAATAAGCTATAATAACTAATTTAATCACTCGACATTCGTCTGAGTAAAAATCAAATCTACAGTCATCATACAGTCATATCAGCCTTATATTAGTTAACTATTCAACATGAAAGCAAAAAGTCAGAATTGCCAACAATGAAATTTAACATTAACTAAAGGTAACTCCACTAAAATAGATTGAGAAACTAAACAGAGCCCGTACAAATACAAATAGAAACAGATGCTGACAAATCCTTTTGTTTGTTATCGCCTTTAGTTTAGACTGACATCTATCCTGACTTTGCCTGTAAATATGACCTATTTCATAAAAAAAAAAAAATAAACAAATTTAGTCTATATATATATATATATATATATATATATATATATATATATATATATATATATATATATATATATATATATATATATATATATATATATATATATATATATATATATATATATATAT
>JAATLQ010022052.1:1757-14898 GCA_013421005.1 Heliconius erato x Heliconius himera
TATATATATATATATATATATATATATATATATATATATATATATATATATATATATATATATATATATATACATATAATTTTGTAGTTATACTCTATTGTGATTTGATTTCTGTCTGACGTAAGAGATAAGTAAAAAAGGAAAAGGAAAAAAATTATAACTACAACGCTATAGCATTTTTTGTAATTTATTTCTTCCACCGTAAATATTAAAAAGTCTTGTAATTATAATATTATACAGTATATAAATATATATTCTCGTACAAGGAACTCACAAATTTTTCAACATTTAAATCGAAATTGAAATTAGTATTGAAATTTGAAATTAGTCTGAGATATTCGATATCGTTCGCCATGCCTTTTTATTTAAAGGAAAAATATTTAGAGTTTGTATAACACTTTATGAGTTACAGAAAAATGAAAAATAATATACTAATCATATTTTTATAATATAATAAAATTTTGTAATGACCGACAACTGCTATAAAATTCTTTCACAACATTGCCACAAAATCAACGTATCCATAATATTAAATAACTACAATACTGGTCTGAGTTTCCAAAAAAAATCTATGGTTATTGAAAATGATATGTGCTCTACATACCATTTTCAATAACCATAGATTTTTTTTAATAAAATTTCCCGAATACTTTAACTTAATTAAAATATCACTCGCATTAGAAGAAGTTACGACGTTTATTTATTATATATCAAACAAAAAAAAAAGAATACAAAAAGCATATAAAAAGTTAGCAAAAGAAAATTAACAAGTCATAATTTAATTTCACTTTCACTGCATTTAGTTATAAAAACGTGACCTTTAAATAGAGATATGTAAGCGGACTCACTTATTTCTATTTTTGTATACTAATCACCGTAGCTAATGTTTTTTAATTACCAAACTCATTTATTGATGGAGACATTAGAAAGACAGAAAAAACTTCGAAAAAATCTATCACCACCACCTAAAGATGAGGTTTACTTGTAGCTCTTAAACTACTAATCTGATTTTCATAAAATAATAGCTAAGAACCACCGCAATGAACAAGGCTTTCCATTTAAAAAATCGCATTGAAATCAGCATATTAATTCAGGAGCTACAGTGCCACGGACATAGATAGACACGTCAAACTTATAATAACCCCTATTTTGCGAAGGGTGTTCAAAAATTCAAGTGTAAAAAAAACAAAACTTTCCTGGTGGATAATTCTTCGGTTTTACTATTTCACTTGTGATGTACCACAGAGTGACGACTGTGAGGAGTAATAATACGAACATTGCAAATTTCAGCCAAACTATAATATGATAACTTCTCAACCGAGACACGCAAGCGATAACTAACATTGAGAAAGCCAATCGTGCTATTATCACTATATATACTATACACGTTTTAAGTCCCCCATCAATATTCATGATTTTTCCGGAATGTACAAAAACATTATCATTATAAATATTTTTATATTTATCTATCTATACATATATTTTACGTAATATTTTACTAATCTTGGTATTTTACGTCTATTTCAAATCTCAAGTTTAATTTCATAATATATGATGATTAAATAGCGAGGTAATATGCACATCATACGAAAATTTAATTTTATGGGCAAGAATATATATAGAAATTCAGGAATACCTTGACAGAAAAACACGATAAAGAATTACTTGTTTATAAAGTTAATGCAAATATAAGGCAACTAGGTTACGTCGTCGTCGTCATAATATTTTTTACATAAACGATAGATTACAGTACGGATGTTATACTATAATATAATACCAGAATTGGAAACATGTTCCTGCACATAAAATATAGGTATATATAATTGTATTTTATGTACAGACACACTTTATTGTAATAAATAATTCATTAATTACTTAGGTGATCAGAAAACTAGTAAAATCTGAAATAATTGATTTTAAAATGTCTATTTATCCGTTTGTGCACGCACATCTTACGTATTTCAAGGCGAATTTAAAAAATACTTCAATACCATATGCCTGGGGCAGGGTCCCCATTATTACTTCAAAGAGTGGTATATCTCTATTAGAACCTTTTGAAGTAAAGCTAAAACAATACGAAATAATAAAATGTTGCCTTAACAAAAGTTCTTCAACTTAATGAGAATTTTAAAAAACTAACAACTGCTGAAAAAGCAACAAAGCAATTGCCGCCCAGGTAAATTTGTTTAGTGTGGTAGACATTTCATACAAAAATTAAAGATCTTTAATATCTGATTAGAATTGGGTCAGTTTTTATATAATTTTACATAATATTTAATATAACATTATTTACTTAAATACATCATTATTTTATGTAGACATTTGAATAGTTTATATATATACAATTTTGAGTTTTTGTAAGTACACACTAAACTATTATAATAAATGATTGTGTATTCATTTATTATTATAAAAAATAGAATTTAGGTTTGGATGTCAGGGATTTTGTATTAGGATAAGGGCACGACCGCTATGATAGAAGTTGCCCCCGCCTCTTTTCGAATTGATATTCTGACTGTCATCTTTACCTTCCCTGAAGTACGTGCAATATTTGGTGTGCCGAGATATTGCTACGAAGACACTCTAGCGTTACACCTCCCCGTTACCATTAAGACACTTCTGTTCCCCAATATAAAAACATTAAATATTTAATTTCCTCAGGTGGGAATTGAACCTATTGCGTTTACAGTTGTACACATTTGTAGTCACATTTGTAGTCCTGCACCACGACTTGTCTCTCGTAAAAGATGAAAGCAATAAAAATAATAACAATAGTAATGGACAGTTTTCATTGATAAATAAAAATCATTAAAAATTTAATCCTATAAAATTTACTGCCCAAGCTAATGAAATTGATAGCCCTATGGCTTGCGCAATCTATCTGTGAACCTTTGCCTTTATACAAGGTACGATGACTCCACCTCGCCAATCATCAATCAAAAACTAGAACAAGTTTAAGATGTGTGGCCCACCATATTGATGCCGGTAGCAGATGCTCCCGCATTTCAGACTTCCTATTGCACTCTCAACTTATTTTATAATGATTGCACCATCAGTTACATCTAGACTCAGCGTTTCTTTTTTTATAGAAAAGACAAGGCAAACGAGCGTTCGGGTCACGTGACGGTAAGTGATTACCGCCGCCCACGTCCCCGGGCAACACCAGGAGAGCTACAGGTGCGTTGCCGGTCTTTAAGGTAGGGTAGGACGTCGGAGCCCGGCATTACCTGATCCGAAATGCAGTGGCACGAAGCCACTACTAAACGCTGATTAAATGCCGGAGGTGGTAATGATCCGGTAGAGTCTGCTCATGTGTGTTGTCATTGCTGGCGACGTGACTCTACCACACGTACTTTAGTCGCCTCTTACGACACCACCAGTACCAGGATGATCCTATTCTAGACCGGAATCACTGTGGGATTCACTGTTACTTGAGACAGAGGCATCATTACATTCAAACATCCCCTATACCTGAGGATTTATAATGAAACCAGCAATACTATCAATATTTTCAACGTAAAATAAATATTTAAAAGTATTTATTAAAAAGTATAAATTAAAACATAACTTAACCAAACAAAGAAATTTAAAAAAATCTAATTAAACTACTCGAATAAGCGAATAGAACCAAAGAAAAATATATATATATTAATAATAAACAGTACAAAAGCACATAAACACAAAATTAACAGTAAATCGAAAATATATGAAAATTTACAAAAGTACGTTTAGTTACGTAGGCTAAGGCATCTTGAATCAGTGATATCTCCAACAGCATTTGTTATAATGATGTTCAGTAAATATTTATAATTTCAATCTAGATAAAATCTAAAAGTGATTATTATATTTATTTTGATAAGGATGAATACCAAATTATAGAAAATACAATAACTATATATTACATATTCTAACTCCACTTACTCACTCCCTTAACCTCTTCAGGCAGGACATCGGCACATATGTGTACGTTTAAGTTTTTTTTATTTTAGTTATTTCAAGAGAAATGAAGTAAAATTTTATTAGAGAATATTTCACTACAGAATCCCTCAACTAAAGAAAAACAAATCGTTAAGTATAACGGAACGGGTAACGGAATATTCTGCTTTATTCATGGTGTTTTATAGCATTGCAACGATAACTTTTTGTATGTAAAGTGTTTCCATTTATTCAAAAACTATCAAATAAAATATCAGGTAGGTAAAATAGAATCCCTTTCAAAGATTGTATAAGTTTAGAAATCGTAATTTGTATTATAAGTCGCATTTTATAGCCAATTATAAGCGCACACATATGTGTACAGTTATCGGTTAAAGTAGAATTTTTGTGGAAATCATTTTGAGTTACATTTCTCTCAGAATCGTGATTATGCTTGTGAAAGTCTATTATAAACAAATAACAAAAGTTGTGATGGATTCAATTTTATACCCAGATAACAATGAAGGTAAAAAGAGGATACAATAAAGAGCAAATCATAAGAAAGAACATAATATTAGCTTAGATGTTGAAGAATTAGAAGAAGATTTGACGATTGAGCCCCAGAACTCGGAAAGACCTTTTATGAATAAGGAAGACTATACCGACTCCGATTTAAGTATTTATTTTCGCAACTCCAGAAAACGTAGACGTTTTTTAGAAAGTGAGACTAGTGACGAGGAAGACCTATTAGATATTAGGCAACACCAACGGTCCCCGATTTGGTACACTGAGAAGAATAATGACTTTTCTAGTACGCCACCTTTTGTGAGTCCTCCTCCTCCATACAAATATTTCAAAAATATATTTACCGACGAAATCTTTGAATACATAGTGCGGGAAACGATTCACTATGCAGTCGATTGCGGAAAACATTCGGTTCATACAACTGTTTCAGAAATGATACAATTCTACGGAATAAATATCGTAGTGACGTACATTAGATATCCGAATTATATATTATACTGGACTTCTAATGTTGGTCTTCGACTAGGTTTAATTGCTTACACCAACATAAGTGGACCGTCGCAACAAAAGATTGAACTGCGGGCCGACCTCGTTCTGCTGTTTTGCAGTTCCTCTGAAATCTCTCGTACGTTTTACATTATGTAAATGTTCCCTCGAAGAGTGCCCTATATCATACCAACTATTATATTATATGGTTCAAGATGTATTTTTTTTACCAAAGGAACCGCTACGAACCAATTAATTGTGACATTCCTATTTGTTCCATACGTTTTGAATTGCGTTATGTCTGAAGGAAAGGTATATAAGGTGATTCGCGGTTCATGTTCCACGTATCATGGGCACAAACCCCATACAGAAAGTCTGGTGGGATTTCATATCTTTCCTCAGGCTCTGATGGTTACTAATCAAAAGTTTTGAAGTTGGTGTCAAGCTAATGCTACAACAGCCTTACTACAACATCGAATTACTAAGCCTGTTTGTTTTACTTGGCACCGACTTCAAAATTATAAAATCTTTTTTAATTTTTTTCACAAAATCAAAGTACGTTTTACATTATGTAAAATTATTTTTTATTTTTAGTGTGTTATAAGTCGTGTAATAAGACGGGCGTATCTTCTCGTCTTAACTAAATATAGCAATATTGGAACATAACAACTTAATACCAACATTTATATAATTGTACGGAATCGGCCTGAAACCCGGTTACATTCAAAATATATTTAGACATCGCGTAAAAGACAAGGTGGTTATCCAACATTTATTAATAATGAAGTAATAAAAAAAACATTATTAACTCTTCTACTGCGACTCCATCAATCCAAAATTTAAATGTCCACTAGGAGTCGCAAATCGGGATCCCGGGATACCGAGATATTGTACCAAATTAAGGTAAGTTAAAATACCGATTTTAATTTTGCAAAATCCGGGATTTTCGATATTTTCTTTTTTTAGTAAGATAAAAGTTAGACACTAATTAAAACATGCCTGCAATTTAATTCCAACTTCCTTAAGATACAATGGTTGTAGATATAGACACGTGACCGCGAGCAACGAGATTCACATATATCAGGAACGTCGATGGGAAAGAACCCTGCCTCCTTGTTAAGGTCATGGCTAGCAGCGGAACGTGGGACGCAGCCTCATCTCTCGGCAGTGGCGATCAAAAAAGAGTCAGCAGAACCGACAAGGGAAGCTTCTGCTGAACTCGCCATCCACCGTAAGAGACCGGGTTACCGGATGGGGGCAACAGCCGATTTTCCTCCCTAATGAGCCAGAAGGCGGTTAGCTTGAGCTCTACACTACTCCGAACAGCCCGTCGAGAGTAAACCACCCTTGACTTCACCACGTGCCTCACTAATATCCCCTACCACATTTCACAAAAGTTTTTGGTCCCCGTGATTTAAGTGGGTATTCGAATGGCCTACATCTGCTAGTCCGTGTGTCCCACAGAACCCGCTCGAGTCCCCATTCCGGCGGGTATCCGTAGTAGGATTTCTTCACGTTAAAAAAAGGCTCTTAAGATTAAAAAAAAGGATTATTTAAAACTTTAATATGCTATGGAATTTAGAAATTTATGTTTTGATTATTTAACATAGTGCAGCATAGGTATTAGGCATTATGGTATATTTTGTATTTTGAGAGTTTATTATACATTAGTAATAATTTCTTGTTAAGCTTAATTGATATTAAATTTGATAAGATATGTTGATGTTATTATAGTAAAACAATTTCAAAAAATATTACATATGACTTTGTTTGATGATTATTTTACCTTTGATCTCGAATGTTTATTAATCTTAGACTTAAATGATTTATTATTAAACTGTTTTATGATAATTAAAAATTGTATTATTTGGTAAAAATAATTTAATTTACTGTTTGCCTAAAAATACCCACCAAACTTAACTCTACAAACAAGAATAGTTATACCTTTTTAGGTTATACCTATTTAGGAAACGTATAAAAATTTGAACGTAGCGGGACTCGTACGGTAGGAAATTTTTTTTATAAATTTTTCAATTTTTATACGTTTCCTAAATAAGTATTTTTCTTTCCTAAGTGTGGAATAACACTTAAAAAATGTTTAAAAATATTAAAATATTATATTAAAATAGTATTCTCTCTTGCCAAACGATAATTCTTAGTAATTAATTATCTTTGGGTAGCGGAAATTTGTAAAAATCTTCCTACAGAGATACTAACAACATAAATAAGTTGTAACAAGCGTATAAAAATTTCAACGTAGCTTGGCGAGAACGTATGGCTTAGTGGTCAGAGCGCCTGGTTGGTTTCCAGGAGGCGCGGGTTCGAGTCCCGCTACGTTCAAATTTTTATACGTTTCCTAAATACACACTTTAAAAATGTTAAAAAAATAAAGAAGAGGGTTGAAAAATTACAAATTTTGTCAAATATCGACAAAACCGGGAATAACGATATTTTTCTAGAGTCATTGTGGGAGTTACTTTTAATATATTTTCTTTATTCTCTTATGTACATACATATATTATAACCTAATTATCTTTACAATTATAAATAAATTTCTAAGTCTATAGGATGTCTGTATTTCTGTTATGTGTAGAGTAATGTATGTATGTGTTGTGCATGTAGTGTGAGATTTTTATAATATTGCTTATAATAATGTTTGCAGAAATAATTCATTGTTTCTTCAACATTTTCTCATTCTTGTAGGAATGAGCGGATAGTTGCTTTACATTCATGGATGGACAAATTATAGATAGAAGTACTTGTATTAATTTTATTCTATAAGAAAAGGCCCAGATAGAATATTTTTTTTTTAGAAAAAGAGAAACGTACATCTAGCTATCTTAACGTAGGGCGTGTTTTTGTGTTGAAGTAAGATTCTTTGCAAAACATATAACTGTAACGCTGAGAACTTTGCAATTCTTATAAAGTTGCGTTATAGAATATAGAATTGGTCGAAAAGTGGCAGCTTTCAGGGTGACTCTTTGTGCAATTTCTAGAGGGAGCATCACTGTCTTGGACGCCCCTTCCTAACAAGATATGCAGTAATACACTATAGAATGGTCGAGTGCATAATAGATATTGCATATAATAAATTTATTCGCTACGTATACTTTACAAATAAATATTAATTTTTGTATTCTGTTCGTTAGGGCTTCCACGTGAGCTTTGAAATTTAATATTTTGTCCAAAATTATACTCAAGTACATTATGTTGTTTACTGAAACTATTTGTGAGCTATGGCAATTGTGTCCAATTTGTGTGACGCATGAGTGGGCTATGAGCGTAATAGGAGTTTTGGGTCGGGATATTCATTTGGAAAAAAATTATATAAAATAAAAATTAGCTTCACGCTGTATCCCGCACACAGCAGGGTAGGCAGAGGGAACTTAGTGTTAAGACACTCCGTTCTCCACTTTCTGCCGAATCTTTACCTGTTCAAATCCGCAATCATGAGGTACATAGAGTGGCAAAACAATAGTGAGCGAGTAAATCATAATGAGAATGAAGAAGAATGTGCCCAGGCGATTTGGCGACGTCGACAGAACGGAAGAAGAGACTGAATGGTAAGAAACGGCCGGATGGTAAGAAAGGCAGAGGAAAACTATTTGTCCTTTGAAAATACAGGTCACTTAGAAAACATGAGAACTAAATGTTCTTGAAAGTGGACGAGACGAAAGAGGTATGTAACCGTGGATATTTGGTGCACCGTTCTCTTTGTCTGATAAGGTATAAAACTCAAAACATTTAACATTTATTTTAGGAATAATTAATTCAAAATTCAGGGAATATGTAGCAAAGGGAATATATAGAATAATAAATAGAAGAGATGCCATGCTGGTAGGCAGAGGGAACCTAGTGTTAAGACACTCCGTTCCCCACTTTCTGCCGAACTCTAGAGGCATTGCGTGTTGAGTGGCAGAACTCAACGCCGCGCTTAACCTCGACACCAGAGCGAAGAAATGGAAGTATAAATTTAAGTAAATATTTCATCTCCTCGAGTGGGAATCGAACCCACAACCAGTCGGTTTTGCAGTCACACCTCGAGCCGCTGCGCCACGACTGGCCTCTTCATTTGGAAGAAAAAGTGATAAACTTAGTTTAGTCAGTAGTATTCAGTGTGAGGGTGTGGGAGCGTAGCCAGTTAAGAATAAATGTAATACCAATTTGAGCCACTGGATTTTCAACTATTTCGAAATTTTGTTTTTGCCACCGACAATATCTTTGGGAGGCAGTGTTATTGTCAATAATATTGCCGTGTGCGGGCGGGCGGCAATATTTTAGTTTTAGTAAAAACTTAACAGGAGGCGGACGCTAATGCTTTCTATTCAAGATGGACGATGAAAACTGTGTAAATAGCGAAAATAATGTTGACTCCTAAGGAAAAACAATATTTAATAGAATTTATTAAAAACATAAGAAACTTGTCCAGAGCTATGGAATACTTCTATTAAAGCATATCGTGATAAAGTCAAGAAAAATTGTGCGTTTAAAAAGCTGATCGATATTCACAAAAAAAAAATCATCCTCTGTTATTAAAATTAGCTTCACGCTGTGTGCCCCACAGCAGAGTAGGCCGAGGGAACCTAAGGATGTAACTTCCCTTCAATTCAATTTACCTTAATAAAGGGTAACAAAAAAGTTCAATTTACTATAATATTTATATTAATATTATAATATTTGTATTAATATTTTATTTATAAAGGGTAACAACTAAAATAAATTCTTCACCATGGTATTAAGCAGTGGTTCATTGGAAAAAATACCTTTGCTATATTCCGCATTTCCACCGAATTCTGGAGGCATTGCGTGTTGAGGTGCCTAAATTCGGAAATTGCAACAATGGCATCTCTTCTACTTATTATTCTATATATTGCCTCTGCTACATACTCTGTGAATTTTGAATTAAATTAATTATTCCTAAAATAAATGTTAAATGTTTTGAGTTTCATACCTTATCAGACAAAGAGACCGGTGCACCAAACATCCACGGTTACATACCTCTTTCGCCTCGTTCACTTTCAACAACATTTAGTTCTCATGTTTTCTAAGTGACCTGTGTTTTCAAAGGACAAATAGCTTCCCTCTGCCTTTCTTGCCATCCAGCCGTTTCTTACCATTCAGTACCTTCTTCCGTTCTGTCGACGTCCCCAAATCGCCTGGGCACATTCTTCTTCATTCTATTATGATTTACTCGCTCACTATTGTTTTGCCACTCTATGTACCTCATCATTGCGGATTTGATCAGGTAAAAATTCGGCAGAAAGTGGGGAACGCAGTTTCTTAACACTAGGTTCCCTCTGCCTACCCTGCTGTGTGTGGGATACAGCGTGAAGCTGATTTTATTAATGTAACTAAAGCACTGTTAAATTTGTTATTGGAAGCAATACGCCATCCATATCCATTTCGTATCTCCTGTCCCTACTATAAATACATCGCAGATATTGTAGTTCGTTCATTTGTTGTTATATTTTTCTATACTATAAAAGCAGTGGAATTGTGTACAAGTATCAGGTTAGACCGAACGAAAATACAAGTCTGTGCATGAAGCTTTGAGAATAAGTTAACCACACTTTACAATTTTTATAATTTTGACGCCTTATTGAATTTGAATTTTCAATGTGTAAATTTAAGTTATTGTGTGCATGGATGTGGGTACCTAGAAAAGACTCGTGTTAGACTCGTTAACTAACGGGCGTCGGGGTGACTTGGTTACACCACCGTATTTATAAATTTACGTCATGTAGCTCACGGAACGGGGTGATTAGGAAAAGATCAGTGTAAACCTCTAAACGTTGAGCGTCAGAGTGATCTGAAAAAGACCTGTATAAATCCATGTTTAAGATGGGACTGAGAAAAGACTCTTGTCAGACTCAATATGAGCATGGAGGTGACTCGGAAAAGACTTGTTTAAGCCCTATCATGATAGGTACTAGGTGACCGAGAAAAGACTCTGTTTGAGCGTAGGGCTCACTTAGACTCCTATCATTTAAATGTTAAAACAATTCATACAAATTGTATACATGAACTTAATAAAAACAATAATTGTTTCCACAATTAGAGGTTGTGACCAGTGTAAATGAGAGAGGTTATGCCGTTCCCGGCGGCAGGTTTGAGCAGGCGCGAGGACGCTTGCCCGTCAGGAAAGGCCTGTTATATATATATACATTGTATAGTTAAATGCAAATTTAAAGAAAATAAAACTGCATATAAAATAATGTAATCTTTTCATTAATATTTTGAACAAAAAATGTAGCTATTGAGAGTCCGTAAGAAGTAGAGATATGTCCTAATGGACTTTTTTGATTTTTATTTAAGATCTACATTAGAACATTATCTTAACGAATCTCTGTTGGTTTACGCGGCGCACGCAACTACATCTACCAGGCAAGATATTTTAGGACTTCTTCTACGAAAATTCAGTCAGTTTACACGAAACGATAATAATTTTTTTATGTAAACCTTCTTAATAAACCACTCTAACTATTGGCAAAAATTGTATGAAATCCGTACAGTAGTTTTTATGTTCATAGCAAACAGACAGACAGTTGCTGTAAATGACTTTGTTTTATAAGTACGTAATGATAATACGTATAGGCAACATACGTACATTATCGGATTATATACGATTAATAAATAAAAAAATATTCTCGAAAATTATAAAGAATACTGATTTATAAACAACATCTTACAGACATGACGTTAGTGAATATTTCACAACCCATTAACATTGAACGTACCCGTTTACGACTTATTTAATGAAATAACGATATAAAAGCGAAAAATTCATACTTCATCATTAAAATATATGTTGTTTAATAATATAAATATATTACAAAATGTAAATAATAAAAAATGCTGATGCAGGTCAATTATTGTAATCATTTAATTTTCAGAGATTTTTTATTGTTATTATATTTTTTTTTATTTTAAAATCTCTTCGAAGACGAAGGTCATGCAAAACTAAGTTCGAGCCTAGGCCAAGTGCGTAGTTAGGATATTTTTTTTTTCAAAATTATATTAATTTTTGTACTAGTAATCGAAGGGTTGCAGTTCAGCAAGTGTTTAAAATTACTGCTTTCTGTAAAAGATTTTGGTATAGAGCGTAACGTATAACGCCCGTGGTAGACAGAACTATAGGAATTGTTTTTGTTGTAACTTTCCACTGTGTCTTGACTTCAATAGCGAGATCTGTATACTTTGTTATTTTTTCAGTATATGTTGAATCTAAATTGTGTGTGTTGCATATAGAAATATCGATAAAATAAACAGAATTAAGAGTTTTGTCAAAAATTGTAAGATTTGGTCGGTTATATAATAATATATCGTTTTATCGGTTACTATTGTCCTATCCCAGTATATTCTATAGTTATCGTTTTCTAAAACTTGTTGTGGTTAATATTTATTGTTGCAATTTTATTAAACCAGTTCGCGACCACGTGATCAGTATTTGGCAGAGTTATGATTGTCTTTATTATTTTTCGGTATCATAAAAGTTATTCCTTGTGTAATATACTTCGGCATGGAATTAGGATTCTTGATTAACATATTTAAGTGTTTGATAATTAATGAATGTGATGTAGTAAACTTCTTATACCAATAGTGGTGAATGTGATCAGAGCCGGGTGTTTTCCAATTATGTGTAATTTTGAGAATTTTTATAATGATGAACATATTAAATGAACATATTAATATTCCACAAATATTGGATGAACATATTAATATTCCACAAATGAGGTATTCCTACAGAAATATCTCCATTCTGCATTTTTATTATGTTCAACTCTGTTACCCCAAATACTTGACCAATAATCTTTTGAACTTTTACAGTTGGTAACGATTTTACAGATTCAATAGATTTTTGGTGAATATTACTTGTTTGTTGATTTAGGTGCCTGTAAAACATCTTGTCGTTATTTATGAATAGTTTATTTTGCTTTTTCCTAAAATTACAATTATCATATATTCTGAGTCTACTCGATTTTGCAGAAAGTCTTTGTTTGAGCACCTGTAACTAGATTTTATCGTTTTTTTTTAAAGTTGTGAAATGACGTTTGTGTTTTAAAGGTTATTACCAAATTAATGATTTTATAAATAATAACACGCCTTAGGAATGAAATGCTCGCTCCAATCTGTTTCAAAGGTATCATTATTACAAATAATTAAATATGTATTTGTATAAAATTGATTTAAAAAAAGTCCCGAGTTTCTTGCGCCG
>JAATLQ010022052.1:14998-41159 GCA_013421005.1 Heliconius erato x Heliconius himera
ATATATATATATATATATATATATATATATATATATATATATATATATATATATATATATATATATATATATATATATATATAAATTTAGAACATTTATTTAAGCTGTGGTCCAAAAAACCAGCTGTGCTGTTGTAGGGAAAGTACAAACCTGTCAGAAGATTGTATGCATTGCTCAGATATTGTTAAATAAATCAGCTTCACGATGTGTCTTTTACACAAAAAGGTAAGCAGGGGGAACGTAGTATTAAGACACTTCGTTCCCCACTTTGCACCGAATTCTAGAGATATAGTGTGTTGAGTGGCGGAACTCAACGAAGCGAATCAAACCCACAACCAGTTAATTTTACAGCCACACTTTATGCCATTCAGTAATATTGTTAATAATATTGTTGTTATTGTAAATTTGTATCGGCTCAGATATTGTAGAACAATCAAAAAGAAATAATCGGTCACTACTTCTTAAGCAGATTGATTGTTTTTCTTCTATTAAAAAAAGAAAATGCGTGTACGATACAAAAAATATCTTTCTAAATAATATTTAAAACCAAATTGGAAATGCCTATAAAAACAAATATTATATTACTAGCGGCCCGCCCACGGCTTCGCCCGCTTAAAATACATGATTATTATTTTAATAAGTAGAATTGATTGTTTGTCAATCAATTCTACTTATTATAATAATTAATATAATGACTTCTAATATGTTTTTTTTTATTACTTTAATCTGTAATATTTTAATATGATTTTTTTACGTTTCGTAATATTTATAAGAATTTTTGATTGTTAAAAAATACGACCAATGTTGATATTCATAAAATATACATAAAGCTAATTATTTATTATATTGTAACTGATATCCCAAACTCCTTTGAAAATATTATTTAATAAATAATGTCTTGGCTCGTGATGTGTCTAGTGGTTAAAACCGTTTATAGTTGTGATCGTGAAGAACCCAAAATCTTTTAGAGATTCAGAGGTAACAGTATTAAGAAGTTTATATTATGCCACTAATGGCATAGAAGGTATCGCTTTAATAAGATATTTGCCATAAGAAGTTGTTCTTGTGCCAGTTATTTAGATAACTGGAAACTCGACAATATAACATTGTCATAACTCGAAGCTCGTCCGAAAAAAAGCCAAGAGTGCGTCCTATCTTCCTCTCCACTATAACTGCGAACTAGTTATAATAAAAGAAAGAAAGAGTACGGGCCCCTCCCCGCTTCTACATCGTGAATTCCTACCCGACTGCGGTTGTATTAGATTAGTGATTCGTGATGTTGATTGATTTGTGAGATAAGTCGTTGGAACGAACGCACTATAGCTAGGCGGCCGATATGTTAAATAAACGCACGGCACACACCCCACATCGTGTCTCGAACCGTAGGTGGACACTACACACATAAAATAGCACCACACACCCGTATGAGACGGGCGGACACTACTACATACACCGAAGCTGGGACATAAAATAACATCACACACCTACTAGTCGTATACCAAGTCGTAAAAGTGGTATACAATATATCAATGACCAACGTCATACAAGTATATAGCTTACGTATCGCGAGCGTACTGCGAGACGGCATCAACCACGACATAGTTAATGCCGCTATAACAGTTCGCATAAGCCCATCACTCAGTCTATGCGACGTCAAGCAACATTTAATATTATAATTTTATTTATTTATTTATATTTAACTTATACCCAAGGTACATATTGTTACAATATGTATATATTTTTGTAACATTACGTTCTTTTTACCAATATTATCTTTTATAAAACTCTGTTAAATGTGCTGATGTCAGTTAATAATATAATGTATTGTTTCAGAAACAGCCTTAATTTTTAAATTATTTATTTGGTAAGGATTCATAATATTCCTTGTAAAATAACTGTAATTATTGCATATTAACTCCTGTACAGTTTTTAAATTAGTTAAATATATTAATACCTAAATGTACAATTGGTAAATATGTAGTGTTTACAGAGTACACGTAGAAAGGATGTTTTTAGACACTTTTATATAGATTTATTTCAAACGAACGAACGAACCAAAAAATCTATGTATTTACTTGATATTTCTTTGAAGATCAAATCGTTCTTTATCTCTGTGATGAATTAATTACGACTTAAACTTAACAGTTACGATTTATGAAGGTCTCCACTAACAATTCAATTTTGTTTACTTTATTGTATAAAATATTGTATAATAGTGCTTCAAAAATACATATTTTTATCAACAGTCATATAACCAAGACGAAGAATGTCATTCTTTCGCCAGGAATCTTACCAGCGCCATTGCTATATAACATTCGCATGCAAACTAATGACCTTTTTTAAATAATCGAACTTATTGAAACAAACTTTAATTGTTAAGCTATTATATGAATTAAAATAAAGCTATTGGTGAAACTTTTAAGTAAATCGGTTGAGTACTTTCAGATAAAAATGTGACCATACACATCGACAGACAGACTGACACACAAGAAATTAAAAAAATATATCTATGCATTTCAGTCAAAATTACTAAATGTACAGACATAATATTTTTACTGTCTTATTATATATAAAGATTACATAACTTGATTTGAGGTGTAATTTAATATAAAAACCATACCTAAGTATGATTATCTTAAAGCCCATTTCTTATAATAAATATGTTTTTACAGGAAACAACGCTATTATGAGTAGATAGGATTCGTGGGTTTTAGAACAGTGGTATGTTCCTACGCCTAAAAAAACAAAAGAAACAAGAGAAGTTTCTTGGCCACGCTGAATCTATGTCCACTATCCGTTTCGCCCTACCTCTTCAGGTCTTCAGGTTAGGGAAATAGCTTTTCATTCTTAAAAACTGCACTTCCCCTCAATAATTCTTAATTACTATAACATTTTCGGAAGCAACTATATCTCGCTTTCCTTATCTCATTACACTCGTATTACTGATTACCTGACTATCCATCCATCAGCCTTTCTGAGTCCACTGCTGGACCTAGGCCTCCAATAATGCACGTCCTTCATTTTACGAAACCGTTTTTCGGATTTCATTTCATATCTCTACTTATAAGTTTAAACACAGGGAAAAATAATGAAACAGTAACATAAAATTAGTATATTTTATTTTAGGAAAAGGCGCTTAAACATTCTAGTTACAATCTTATGATTATATAGAACGTCATTATCAAACATATTTATGAAATTACACGTAGTTATACCATTATGTCTTAAATAAATAAAAACTTAAGCTCCTCCGTTCTTCAAATTATCTGACAAATTCCCAAATAATGATTAAGACGCCAAATAATGAGAGAAGATCGTAATAAACTGTTGGGCTTATTTTGAGTTCGGGCTTATTGGGCTTCTTTTTCTTTTTAGTTTTATGCATGGATTTTGTTTTTTAAAATATTTTTTATAACATTAGTTTCGACTTTCATAACATATATATTATTATAACATATACGAGCAATACGTAATTTGTTCCCTCTCAGTATTATCCATATTTTTATCGATTAAAGTGAACTTTTAATGTTTAATTGTGTTAAATATCCAAGTGGGCTTTGTGTTCATCATTGCTAGTCAAGTTTTATCCTTTGATCTACTGTTGGTGTCTAAGTATCGTCGTTTGTACTTAATAATTTATATAGAAATTGTCATTAGTCTATTAGTGTAACTGCTGTGTCAATAGTGTCAATGATTTCTGTCGTGTGATTGTAGCTAGTACGATGATGTACCTATAATTTGCATTAGTTATAATGGCTATTACCCACCCAACGTTACTTAGTGGATCAGAATGGACTTGCCCGAAGTGTATATCAGTCTAGTCGAGGAGTATGAAAAAAGATAATACAGCTGTTCGCATGCCGACATGTATGAAAATATTTAGGTCAATTAAAACGATAAAAGACCCTATTATGGCGATAATCATCTATATTTAAAAATCAATAAATGTAAAATAATCACATTTACTGTAATAAAGAATCCTATCATATTCAAGTACAAACTTAAAAATAATTTAGTCACTTGACAAAGTGAAATACGAGACTTGGATGACAAGTTGTTAACTGCTTCACATATTGCCCTTACAGCTCAAAAGGTATGCAAAATGTTATGCTTTGTATTGCGTATATCAAAGAATTTTAAACGGGCTGAAACTTTCATTACATTGTTTAATGCTCTGGTTCGGTCAATCTTGACGTATTGTTACACGTGTTGGAATCCTAGATATAAAGTTTACACCAGAAGAATTGAATGTTTATATTACAAGTTCCTTCGTCATTTAACAAAACAGAATTTAAGTTAACAAGACTAATTATTAAAAAAGAGATTAAAATATATTATTACATTTATAAATAAAATTAAGTCTAAGCTCAAGCGAAATTGTCTATTTGGCGTAATATTTAAAATTTATATTAAGACAATGAGTGTCCAAATGGATCTAAGACTTTTTTGTTCTTGTTGAATATTTGAGATAGTTGTGAAATCAGTGATCCTTTTTTTTTTAAACATTTTTAAAGTGTTATTCCACACTTAGGAAAGAAAAAATACTTATTTAGAAAACGTATGCGTTCTCCGCACGCATGGCTTAGTGGTCAGAGCGCCTGATCGGTTTTCAGGAGGCGCGACCTCCTGGAAACCGATCAGACGAGGCCTACTCAAGATTCATTTACGGAGAGGTCTTACTAGAAGCGAAATTGACTTGCGTAAATACCGGTACAGGACAATAAACCTAGATTTGGATATTATATCTGGATTATCGTTTGTGCTATTAAGACATTTATATAAGTACATTAGGTCTAAATAATCATTTCAGTTCTTTAGAGTAAAACTGTGTACTTTTTGAAATATGCCAGTTTTATGTTATATGAATTAATTTCTTTGATCTTATCATGTGCGAATGCCAGATGATAAAGAAAACGCTTTTCCAACTTCGCTATTCGCAAGCAGTGTGTCGCATAATGCGGCCTCCACATCACGCTACCATACTCTAAAATGCTTCTTATTAAACTATTATATAATACTATTTTAGTATTATAATTTCGAAACATTTTGCTGTTCTTAAGAACAAAATCTAGCATTTTTTAAGTTTTTGTGATCATGATGTCTATGTGTGGATTAAAGGTCAATTTTTCATAGAATATCAGACCTTGATCTTTGATGCTGCTAACGCATTTTACATTTGTTTTTGATGAGATAAATTTATCCGCACCATACGTACTATTTATTAAACATTGTACCTACAGAAATAGATAAAAATATATAACGGACACCACGGAATAATTTAAATTAGCTTCACGTTGTACCCTGCACATAGCAGGATTGGCAGAGAGAAGTAAATGTTAAGATACCCATTTTCTACCGAATTGTAGAGGCATTGAGTGTTCAGTGGCGGACCCCCGGGCGAAAATATTAAATATTTCATTTCCTCGAGTGGGGATCGAACTCACTACTAGTCGCCTTTACAGTCACATAACTGTGTCCTTACCTTACGACTATTAGGAGACTTACATCAAATAAAAATTAAATCAGCATCACGCTGTATCCCGCACACAGCAGGGTAGGCAGAAGGAACCTAGCGTTAAGACACTGTGTTCCCCACTTTCTGCCGAATTCTGGAGGCATTGCGTTTTGAGTGGCAGAACTCAACGCCGCGCTTACCCTTGACACCAGAGCGAAGAAATGGAAATGTAAATTTAAATAAATATTTCATCTCCTCGAGTGGGGATCGAATCCACAACCAATCGGTTTTACAGTCACGCTTCGTACCGCTGCGCCACGACTGGCCTTAGTAATTAACATAATATGTACATTACCTAAATCACGAAATATCACAAGGGGTGGGATGTAGTAATATATTACGTGTATTTATTTTATAAGGTGCTTGCTAATCCGTGATCCGAGAACAATGTTCATATGTTTAATAAATAATGTTCATGTACTAATACAAATGTTTTTTTGCATGATTACACTATTTCATTTATTATTTTTATGCCAGTCAAAAAAACTGCGATCTGTAAATTGTAAAAAATAACATTTTAATTACTTTGAAAAAACAAACTTGGAAAATAATGATCTGATGAGTTTTTCTTGATATTTATATTTACTATTTAAAATCCGTTATTTTTAGAGTTGGAACGAACTCACGTTTTTTTAGCTTTTTTTTGGTATATTTTGTAGATATAGCTCTTAATGATAATTTTTTTTTTCTTGGCTGCTACTGCCTTCATAAATAACGAATGTTAAAGTGTAAATAAGTATATAAATATCAATGACTTCATTTAATATTTTTTTTTATTTTCTTAACTTTGAAGTAATTAAAATATTATTTTCTACAATTTAGTTTTTGTTTAATTTTGTATAAATACATAAGTATAGTTTTGAAGTCGGTTTTATTGTTTTTATATAAATTATTTTAATTTTAAATAAAAAATATTGTTTATTGTTGCTAGAAGCACTAATACAAGAGTAGGTATTATAATTATCAGCCTGTTTTTCTTGTCCACTACTGAAAGTAAGCCTCAATATAACCAAATATGCATTAATACATCAAAATTACAATATATTTTTTTTAAAGTGGAGATTTTAAGCTCAAACATCAAGATTATTTTATATGGAATAAAAACACTTTATACAATAACTAGCGACCCACTCGCAGCTTCACCCGCCTTAACTACTGGATTATTTACTTAATATACTGAATTACGTTTCGTAACTAAACGACACAAACAACAGAATTCTTAAATTGTAGAGCTATAGCTTCTTTCTTAGGGGTAGGTGGGATCTGACCTGCAAAATGTCCTGTCAGATAGGTAGTCGGTAAGTACATACGGGACGTGATGGTGCCGGCTCTGAGCATTTTTTAAAGTAGCCCCGGATAGCACACACGGTCGAAAGCGGGGGCTACGGCGAGGAAATATTGCACTCTCGCATGGCACTTCGTGGTGCTGGAAAAGTGATAGGAATAATTTCTCGGATAGCTTCGCCACCGCGCTGATGAGGGTTAAAAGTCGGTAACCCTCAGGGCGTCAGGGGCTCTTCCCTTAGGCAACATGACCAGGCCCTACTTCAACGTCCGGAGGTAAGGTTCCAGGGAGCCGTGACGGATGCACTTTTATAAGCATACGACGCGTGACGGGCGTCAAGTCATATCACAGCCAAGATTTTTTAGTAATGTAATTTTAAATATATGTTACAGCTTCTAAAGTACTTATCAAAATGAAAAACAGTAAAGGACAGTTTTTATTTATTTTAAATGGCCAAGTTATCGGTATACGACATAACTACGCTCAAACTTAATTTCAGCAGTGCTTTCAACTGTATTGACCTCGATATACTTCTTGGCACCCTTCGGGTAGTTAATGTTTCTTTCGAAAGCATAAAATGGTTTCGATCTTACCTCTTCGGTCGCCGACAATGTATAAAAGCAAATGATATCAAATCAAAAAGCGGCATGCTTTGCCCACTTATTTTTTCTATATTTACTAACAATATCTCAAGAGTCATTACTTCTCCCTTCCATTTTTATGCTGATGATTTGTAACTTTACCGGCGTTATAATTTAAGCGAACTGCCTGAAATTATTGAAGCTTTAAGTAGCGATTTGGTTGTTGTTCATACTTGGGCCAAATCCTTCGGTCTGTTAATTAAACCAAAAAAAATCTCATGCTATTATCTTGGGCAGCAACAGAATAAGATTTTAAATCAACTGGGCTGCCATCCCTCCGATTCAATACTTTATAGTGACTATACCTTATTGTGAAAAAGCAAAAAATTTAGGTCTTATTATCAATTTGTCTTGCATACCTCATATCAATGCTATTAACAAGCGCATGCATTTCTCTTATCATTCTCTTAAGCGTCTGCAATATTTCCTTACCCATAAAATCAAAATTATGCTAGCACAATGTCTTCTTCTAATTTTCGACTATGCCGACGTTTGTTATTTTGATGTGACTGAGGAGTTACTTTAAAACTTAGAGTGACTTCAAAATCTGGCTATACGCTTTATTTTTAATTTTTGTATGTTTTTCAATTTTGAACTCAACTTAACTGGCTCCCAATTCAACTTCGTCGTGATATGCACGTCCTTACATTCCTTTTTAAAATCGTCAACTACCAGAACTTTCCTGCTTACCTGCGTTCCCGTTTTAACAAGTTGCCCACACCCTCACGCTCAAGGCGGTCATGTATCATTAAATCACTTGACATACCGAAGAGCAAAACCAAATTCCTGCAAAAGTCCTTTTCTGTGTATACCTCATCCCTCTGGAATCAGCTACCCAATACTGTCCAGAGAAGCCCTTCCTTAATATCCTTTAAATCCCAACTGAAAAAGCATTTATTCGCAAGTCAGATTGATTGACCTAGCTCAGTATTTTTTTTGTACCTGTATATTTATAGTCTCCACGAACATAGTATATATGTATGCATAGTAATTTATTTTTTATGTATTTGTATATTGTATATTTATGTAAATAAGTATAGATGTTTGTTGTTCCAATCGGCTTTTTTTGTGTTGTATAATCTTGTTGTTGTTTTAATATTTATTCCATGTGATTTTGCTAATTTAATGTCGAAAAAGATTCCATTGTGATCCGAGCTCGTGAGGCCCTCAGCAACCCTCCAGTTCCCAACAAGGTCGAGAGGACGTTGGAAATGCATATGGTCACGTCAACGTGACTGTGAAAACGTCGACCACCCCTTATGGTGTCGAAGGTTGGAGTGTCTCCCACGTTTAGTACCTGAAGATCCAGCTCGTTGAGAGTTTCCAGGAGTTCCTCTCCTGGGGCGTTGGTGGTCACACTACCCCACCACGTGTTCCAGGCATTCGCATCTCCGCCAATAATTATGCCTAACTCGAGTTCCCCCGCGATTATTTTTAGCTGGCACATATAGGCTCCGATTTGGCTGTCCGGCTCGAAGTAGTAGAATACCAGTGTAATCTTCCAAGCTTTGGTGACCAGACCCACGACGACTATATTTTTAGTCGTAATTTTAGGGTACTGGATCACATCAATGCTGCCGTCCAGGACGGCTATTACTGCCTTCACTGTCTCGTCGCCTGACGCATTGTCTTGTCTTACTCCGGGATAACTCCTCATGCCTCGAGCCGAACCGGTGTATGGTTCCTGTATTAGGACGGCTGCCACTTTGCTCTTTGTCGCCTCCATTATTAGTTCTTCGGTGGCCAGCTTCTTCCTCATAACATTTGCCTGGAGCCCGCGGTATACCGAGTCCACTATCTCAACTTTAGTAATACGCTACTGCTGAGCGCGCTAGCGTCTCCCACCGTCTGCAGACCGGGCACTCCTCACTAATTCATTGTGATCTCGTTGTGAGCATGTAGGGGTAACATTGGCCTCCCATTGTTCGCAGTTTGCCTTTACGTGCAGGCCTCCACAGTGGCTGCAGATGCCAGCGTCCTCCGTGCAGTACTTTCGGGTATGGCCATAGGCCAAACACCGGGAGCACTGCACGAGGGGCGATTGGTCCATGATCTTAACCCTCTGCAGATTCACGCGATCCCAGTTCTGTCGCTCTCCTCCATATTTTGGGGGAGACCGACAGGACTAGTGTGGGGAATTCAGGTTTTCTTCCTGTACTCGGAGAAACTTCGGCCTTTGTCGCGGTCCTCGGCCGTTGAGCATCCCAGGATGAGTTTGCTACCCTTCGCCTTCCGGATCCTTTCGACCTTTATCCACCCTTCCTTTGCGCCAACCGCTTTGCGCACTCGCTCTAGCACTTCTCTCCCGTCTCCAAATAATCCTCCGAGGAGATAATTATAGAGTACAGGGCAGGTTCTACTAGTTTTGGCGTGGGCGCCTGCGCGGCAATGTTCGCATAGGTCGGGTTTGGATATTGACAGATAGCGCCGTTCTTCTCTATTGCCATCTTTAGCCCCTGCAGCTGCTCGTTGTTTTCGGCGCTAGCTGTCACACTCGCGCTCGTGGTTTTCTTGAGCAATACTCGTTGATTCTCCAAGGCCTGTTTTAACTCCTCCATCTTTTCTACATTTTCCTTGATGAGCAAGGCGTGTTCTTTTATTTTATTGTAAAACTCCTCTATCCCTTTTTCCTCCGACAATCCTTTCTCTGTTCCTTCATTATCCTCTTTTTGTTCCATCTTATTCTTCCTATCCTTGCGCCACTCGGCCTCTGCCTCCATCACCAATTGGTACAATCTTTCTACTGCGCTTGTTACTTCGGTCTTTATATCTGTTTTTAGGTTACGCGAGTTACCTAGATGTAATTTAGCTTAAATTTAGCTAGTGAGACACGCCTTAGCTTCAGCAATTCTACACGCGTATACCCGTTTGTTCACCGTTGGACTCACTGTTGCCTCATGGGGCGGCTTATTTTTTTGTTTCTGGGAGCGAGAGGGAGCGGTCAGGGGACTAAGGGGCCTTTGTTGGGTTGCAGGGGTTGAGGATGAGGTCTTTAGGGTGACGATCTCCTCAGCCGTCCCCGAAGGACCGTCGTTAGTGTGCTATGATTTTTAGCTGGTGTGGGGAAACCGAACATGTTCGTCTCCGATGAGGGACTTATTAGATTTGCCAATTTTTCTGAGCGGTGTAAAGAGCCGCTCAGAGTCAATAAGAATGGGAGCTATGCTAGGAGTCCTTTTTTTCAGTTTCTACTGAACGGATTTCAGCGAAACTGGTGTCCAACGATTGGGCTTTAGAAGGCTTTCAAGACAATATATAAACCGCGGGAATGAAAAGGGAGGTGCAGGTAAAATGCGACTAAAGGTCGCTCGACTACTGATGCTGGTGTTAGGACTTATAAAAAGTATATATGAGGCTTGGGAAGGATCGCAGGATGCTCTTGGTATGTTCTGTGACCTGTCTAAGGCCTTTGATTGCGTTCAGCACTCTACATTGGTCATGAAGCTACACCATTACGGCATAAGAGGACATGTACTCAATCTTCTGACCTCTTATTTAGCTAACAGAGTTCAGAGAGTTGATGTGAATGGCAAGAATCATTAGTCAGTATGCTGGTCCCACAACGGTCTATCTTTTGTCCTTTTCTGTTTTTATTATATATAAATGATTTGCCATTTTAGTGGGAAAGAACTATGTTGTAGTATTGTTTGCTGATGATACTTCATTGGTTTTTAAAATAAAACGACGACAAAATATATATAACGATGTAAACAATGCTCTAACGAAAGTAGTGCATCGGTTTAGTGTTAATAACTTACTATTGAATAGTAAAAAACTAAATGTATAATCTTCGGAACACCTAACACATAAATTGTTAAAGCTGATGTACTCATGAATGATGAAGCCGTGGATCCTGTCGATTCTACGGTATTTCTCGGTATCAGCATTGACTCTAAATTACAGTAGCTCATGTCGATTGGATTGGCGAATAGACTTAGCTCCGCAGTTTTTGCGGTTAAAAAAAATCAGACGATTAACTGACGTGGAAACGACTCGCCTTGTTTACTTTAGCTTTTGTTTACTTTAACTTTCATAGTATTATGTCCTACAGCATTCTACTTTGAGGTAACGCAGCCGGTATTAAATCAATTTTTGTCTTGCAGAAGAGAGCTATTAGTGCAATCTATAACTTAGGCCCTAAAGAATTGTTTAGGCAAAAATTTTAAGAAATAAATTTATTGACAGTTGCATTGCATCCCGACTCTCCTGACTTTCCCGACTCTCCCGACTATCCCATCTCTCCGAACTCTCCCAAATCTCCGTACTCTCCGAACCCTCCCAAATCTCCCAACACTCCCAAATCACCAACTATCCCTAATCTCCCATCTTTCTGAATCCCCCCAAATCACCCAACTATCCGAACTCTCTCAACTCTCCCAACTCTACCAACAATCCAAACTCTCCCAACCCTCGCAAGCCTCCCAACTCTCCCAACCCATCCCAATCCTCCCATCTCTCCCAACCCTCCCAACCTTCCCATCTCTCCCAATTCTCCCAATCCTCCCAACTCTCCCAACTCTCCCAACTATTCCAACTTTACCAACTCTCCCAACGCACACATTTCTCCCAACTATCCCAACTCTCCGAACTCCCCCAACACTCCCAACTCTCCGGCCTCTCCCAACTCTCCGCACACTCGCTACACTCGGAAACCTCCCAACCCTCCCAACTCTTACAACTCTCCCAACTCTCCGAACTCTACCATCTCTCCCAACTCTCCCAAATATCCCAACTCACCGAAATCTCCGAACTCTCAGAACTCTCAGAACTCTCCGAATCTTGGCTCTGGTGTGGTTCAGAGTACTACTCGTACTCTACCACATAACCTCGACTATTCGGGTAATTGATTATTTAGTTAATCAATTATTATCGTAATTATGAATGTGGTTAACACCTATTTGTAATTGCTTACTTTAGAAATCATTCAGTTATTTACTCACTAGCCTCATTAATTCTAGCTTCCCAAGTGTCAGCGACGGCCGACTCCAGTTCCAAGCGAATGTGCTCGACCATGCTATTCAACTTGGTTTTGGTGGCTGGCTCTCGTGTCCTTTGCCACTCGATGCGCGTCTTCCTTTTATTCGCAATAAGGGCCTCAATTCGCCTTGAGATCGGTGGGAGTCTACGAACGTTAGGGGGTGCAGTAGCTTCCACTATCGCTTCCTGCATCGCCACCGTGATATCCCTCACCAGTCGGTCGATACTAAGAGGGTCATTCAGCGGCTCAGAGCGCAGCGGCGTCCTTTCGTTCATCAAGGCTTCAAAGCGGGGCCATAATATACAAATGTATAAGCCCCCTCGCAGGTAGGCGTGTAGCCGAAGCGGGACGCTCCGGAATCGTGACCAAAACTGGTAAGTGGCCAGAACCGTAGGCGTCGGGCAGCGCCTCGAGTGTCACCGGTTTGGTATCCAGTCCTCTATGCACCACTAGATCTATAGTACTGGGGAGGTGGGTGCGGTTATGGGCGTAGTGGGTTGGTTCATCTGGACCTTTCACTACGTACCCATGTTTTTCGGCGTCCTCGAAGAGTTTGCGTCCGTTTCGGCAAGTGGTGCGGCATCGCGAGACATCATCGTGAGAGTTCCAGTCACCGGCTGCGATAATGGGGATGGTGCTGTTTATCATCCTTCTGACTTCCGTTGTTGATAGAGTGGTGGATGGTGGGAGATACACTGCGTATAGGCGCAGCTCTCCGTTGCTATGATGGATCTCAACCCCCAGTGACTGGAATGACTTAGGGTTTTGGTCTGGCAGCGCTTGATGGGTGATGTTACGTTTTACTGCACCAAGTAGGCCTCTAAATGGGAAGCCCGTCGGTGCGTCTTGGCGGATAATGTGATAACCCGGCAGGTTGAGTTGATCTTGCTTTCGGAGATTTGGGTCTCGTTGACGAGTGCCACATCTATATTTTGTTGCCGGAGGAGGAGACGGAGAAAATGATGTCTTCCCTTCAGGCCGGCGGCGTTCCAAAATATGACGCGAGTATCAGCCATCTTTAAGGAGGCGCGTCATGCCCTGCAGTACAGCTTCGACAGGATCTCGGCCTTCCCTCAAGGCTAGAAGGACCTTCTTCAAGGTGTCGATAGCCCTGTCGATCGTAATGGCGCGAGCTCGTTGTGGTTGGCTTGGGCGAGCGGCTGCCGTGGCTGCTGCCGCAGGTAGAGGTTGCGGATCTGGAGGTACGTCTTGTTTGACCCTTTGCTTTTTACCCCTCTTCTTCCCGGCTCTTCTTGTACCTGGCGGCCTGCTACCCCTCTCGGTAGGAAGGTTAGCAGCAGCCATATGCGTAGGGGCCTGAGCCTCAGCTGGAACTTCGTTATGCACCACCGGAACAGAGGACGGTGGCGGTTTGGCAGCTCTGGTAATGGCAACAGTACCCGCCTTCTTGTTCCGCAGTTCTCTCTTAAACTGGGGGCAGTAGGTGTGGTTCGCCGGATGGGGGCCACCGCAGTTTGCGCAGGTGGCAGGTACTTCCAGTGGGCGTGGGCAGACGCGCGCAAAATGCTCCTCGCCGCATCGTACGCACGCTGGCCGACGGTGCCAACCGTGGCTAGAATGGCGGAAGGCCTGGCAGCGGTGACATTGTGCAAGCCCCTTCTTACTACGCCACGCTTCAACTTTTATGCCCGACATGCACATGAGCTCCGACATCTCGTATATTTCGGGGATGAGGTTTGGCGTATTGGCCAGGATAACAAAAAATATACAGCCTGGCCGGCCTTTCCTGGCTTTAATAGGGCGGACGAACTCAGGCTGGAATCCTTTCTCCGTCAGCGCCTCCATAATTTCTTCGGGCGTCGTAGTCACTGGTAGCCCTCTTATCGCTACCTTCTTGCTCATCTCCGATGGCAGCGAGTAAGAGAACCAGGAGATCTTCTCTGATTTTTCCAGCTCGGAAAGGTACCATTGTATAATACGGTACTCATCTTCCGAGCCAGGTGAAAAGCGCACCCCCCTACCGAAGGGGCGCGCGTTGGGCGCATGGCCTAGCCTATCTTTAAGACACCGGAAGTGAGTCGCCCAGTTAGGAAGGATCTCGACTACTAGCGGAGGATAGCGAGGCTTAGGTATAGGTGCAGGTGTTGGTTTAGGCGTCGGTGGTGGAGCGGCTTGCGCTACTCGGTTTTGGTCTGGTGCTCGGAGCGCGTCGGCGAACGTGGTGCTTGGGGTTTTGGTGATGTTCGCAGGAATAGAGGTTGAAGGGGAAGGTATGTCCATTCCCTCCTTCTCACGGCGTCTTCTGGGCTCTGGCCGGCTGGACTGGATGGTCACCGGACAGTGGCGCTTTCCTGCGCCTGGGGCTTCTGATTCCTCAGCTCGCTGACGGCCCACCGAAGTCTGGCACTCGGTGGGCTGCGACTGCGCTGGGTCCAGCGCTCGACCACGGTCGTTAAGGAACATGGCCATATGTTCCATCAATTCGTGGCTGAGCGCTCCTCTACGTTGGAGCTCTGCCACGACGATCATGTCCCTGTCCAGTGAGGACTGCGGAGACATAAGGTCAAGGGAGGGCGCGGAGGGGGAGCGCTTCTGCGACTCCGGGTGTCGGTGGGTGGCTGCGTGAGGCCCTGGGTGCCTGGCCTGGTGAAGGCGAGGCGGCTGGTGCGGGCGTCTATCCCGCGTAGCGCGGCGCGCCAGGTTGCGCCGCGGAGAGAGGGGGCTGCCTCGACGTCGTCCCCTGGTCCATTGCCTGCACGGGAACTCCGTACAGCGCAGCGGAGCGCGGGGGACGGGGGCCGCTGGGTGCGGCGGTGTCTGCGGCAGCTGCAGGGGACGCTTGTGTCCCTGCACGCGGCGGCTGGTGGCTGCTCATTCCTATGAGTGCGGGCGGCGGTGATCCTCGGTGACTGCCCTCACAACCCGACGGCCCATCTTGGTTCGGGGCCGGGCGATCCAGGGGAGGAGTGGAGTCCCCTCCGCACAGGCCAGTGCTGGCGGAATTCCTCCTTATTTGTCCACAAATAAATAAATAAGGACGGAATTTCCTGGCGTGGTCTTCTGGGTTCGGGTGAGCTTGCTTCGGTCCTCTCGTCGTCGTCTTCTTCTGGTTGTAGTGATGATGAGTTGTTTCCTTGGCAGATGGCAGTCAGGCTGATTCCCTACTGAATGTACAACGCCCGTGCAGCCTTTTATATCATCGTTCACAAATAAGTTGCAGGGTAGAATAATAAGAATTGATGACACAATCGCGTCATAGTGGCGTGACTCCTGTACTCAAAGCATAAATTGCGCAGAAAGTGAAAATCTTAAGTTTTCAATTATTGTTTTTGTGATGACAGAAAAAACTCGACAAAGATTTCAATACTTAATATTCTCCAATATAAGTTGAGACTTTCTCAAGCAGCCACGTAGTTCTTGCAATTTGTGTATGATAGATTTGTTATTGTATTAGTACTAATATGTAATCGATATTTTAACCCGGAATTTATGTGGGAAAAATTACGCTTGCAGCGTGCGCCCAATTACAGTTTACCTATACAAATATGAAATAAATAAACATTTTTCTTTTAAATATGACTATTCTTGCAAGCTCAATCAAATCAATTCCAAGAGACTTAAAATTACAATTACTTAGTGCACAATAGCGTTGATAACCAAACTAAAAAATAATTCATTTTGAGGGTTCTGTACCTCAAAAGAAAGAAACAGAATCCTTATAGGATCACTTTGTTGTCCGTCTGTCCGTTTTTAATTGTCATTATAAATGCATACGGCAGGCCATACACAGCTGTATCGACTCATGTTTCATTTATCCCTTACTCACAGCATAATTAATATTGACCATTTAATGTACATAAAAACTGTCATTTAGTGTTTTTAATTTTAATAAGTACTTTTGAAGCTGTAACACAGATTTAAAATTACACTACTAAAAATGTTTGCTGCGCTATATGGCTCGACGCCCGGCACGCGTCGTTTGCTTATAAAAGTGCATCCGCCACGGCCGCCTGGCTCCTTTCCCCCTGGCATAGAAGGAGGGCCTGATCATATTACCTAAGGCTCATCAGCGCGATGGCGAAGTTATTCGGCAAGTTATTCCTCCCACTTCTCCAGCACCACGAAGCAAATAGTTTGGCGAGCGGACACTCAACCACTCTGCAGATGGCCAGAGCGAGTCACTACGGTGCAGCAGCGATTAACCGAAAGGAGAGAAGATCTCTGTATCTGGTCTAGGGCAGGTACACAGTCCTAGGGCCAAAGGGCTCCCTAACGATGCACCCATATTGATGGTCGCCGCTCGAGACCACGGCCAGATGGCCTTGATGCCGTTCCCCAGCGCCAGAAGAAAGGAGCTGGACTAGAGAATGCTTCAATGCTAGCTCTTTAGTAAAGTAGGTTTAGAAACAATTGCACATATTTTGGAGCTCTTTAAATAATCATCAATCATCAATTTTCGTTCATCAATCTTTCGTTTAAATATTTTTACATAAAAAAAGTAATAGGTAGACTACCTATTACGTTGTTTATGATGTTTACCACTTAAGTATTCTGTTGTTTGTGTCGTTTGTTTAAGGAACGCAATTCAGTATATTAGATAAATAATTCAGTAGTTTAAGGCGGGCGAAGCCGCGAGTGGGTCGCTAGTATTTTATAAGTTGACAAAAGTGCTGACACTAATTAAACCATATTTTTCATACCTCTATATTAATCCTTATTGCATTATATGATATTTTATTAAAGGTAATTACAATATAAGTAAAATACTTTTGAAATCGAACATCCCATTCAAAAGATATAACGAATTTAAAAAAAATATCAATCTAAAGAAAATCATGTAATAATAAAAAATGAGTAGTGTGTGGCCTCACGCGCCGTAGCCGTAGCCGTGGGGCGAGGTGCATCGATATCACTAAAATTATAAAGACAATCGATTAACTTTTTTGTTTCTTTATTTGAATTGAATGAACCCCGAAACTACGGGACCGATTTAGAAATTTTTTTACAATTAGACGATTAACGGGAAAAAAAAATATTTCGCGTACGTTGTGGAAATTATTGGCAATAGAACAAAGTGATGTACTATAATTTTATGGAAGACATCAATATCTACAATAAAGTGTACGATACCATATGTAACTGTTAGAGCTATACCACAATAACTAATTTTCAAAAAAAAAGTACAAATTAGAACAGTGCCGCCATCGTAGTACAGAAGGACATCTAAAAAATATATGTATTATTGTGTAATTCCTCTATAGATATACTGTTTTATATTCTGTTATAATGAACAGCTTTAAACTTTGCATACAAAGTTATCCCGTAGTATATCTTTAATTTATTTTTTTCAATTATTGTTACCAATAATAATGTTGGTAGTTTTTATAATTCTAATATAATTAAACAACTTTCTAAAATGTTCTTTTAACCAAAAAAATACATTCTCATTTATATAAATAAATTGAGGCCGGTCGTGGCGCAGCGGAGATGAAATATTTACTTAAATTTATATATCCATTCTTCGCTCTGGTGTCGAGGTTAAGCGCGGCAGTTCGGCAGAAATAGGGGAACGGAGTGTCTTAACACTAGGTTCCCTCTGCCTAGCATGCTGTCTGCGGGTTACAGTGTGAAGCTGATTTTTATTTATATAAATATACTAGCGGACCCGGACACGGCTTCGCCCGCTTGATCTATACGAATGCTGATTAAATATATTTATGAAATTATTTTCAGTTTTTAATAGGATTGATAAGAAAATATAAAAAAAATAAATTAAATCAACTTGACGCTGTATCCCGCACTCAGCAGTGTAGAAACTCAGCGCCGCTAAGTATTATTATAATTATTAAGAAAATATAAACCTAAATAATTATAATAATCCAAAAAAGAATAATAAGTCAAGAAAATTCTTATTATTTGTAAAAATGTATAACTAATTTAAATGAAGAAAAATAATAAGTAAACGTAATCAAAGTAAAATATTATTTAAAAAAAACGAAAACTAAAACCAGTATTATCAATATTATCAAAGTATAATAAATATTTAAAAGTCTTAAAAATAAATGTGTTGTGCTATGTTTTTGCAAGTTCATGTGGTTATTTACTTAATACTCAAATATAATAAAAAAAATATATTTTTTGTCCCTGTCTGTCTGTCTTCCTATTTTCCCGAGCTTATGTCCAGAACAACTGAACTGATTGTTATTGGACTTTCAGTAATCGATTTTACTAATTTACCCGGGAAAAATCTTTTACACATTTTCCTTGCGCGTATACATAAGTACTATAAGAAATAACTAAATTCCCTTCTAAATTAATTTTGATAATTTTTGCGAGCAATATAAAATAAAAAACCCGTAGGCTAACTAACTCATTTTGAATGAGTGATTATCTCCTTCAGCACTTATTAGAAAGATATACAGTAAAATATAATTTTAATCTAGGTAAAATGGTAAAGGTGACTATCATATTTATTTTGATACGGATTGAATACGAAATTATAAAAAAGTACATTAATAATCCAAAAAAAATAATTAAATATATTAAAATGGTTACTGTGACTCAACCTTCAGAGATAAACATACATCATCGTGGACTGTTTAATAGATTTTTTAAAAGACAATATTTTTGTAAAACATAGTTTTTATATGTCTCATAAAGTTTAGTTAGCTCACGCCATGTAAGCGTTCAGGAAGTTTATTTTGGGCGATGTTTTCTTAAAACGACACAGTTCCTTGTTGCCTAACAACGGTTGCTTAGCGACGGTGGTTATTAATATGGCAGAATAACTTACATGTTAAATTGAAACGTATTTTAATATCTTAGTATATATCGAGAATATTACAAATATGAGAAAAAAAAGTACCCTATGTTCATCCGAACACCCTCAAATATCCCTTTATGAGTTTTTTATCACAATTAAATTAGTGGTTTGGCCCTGATTGCGTAAAAGATAGACAGACAGACTGACAGACAGAATTACTTTCGAATTTATAATATAGTAATTTATAATATATATGTTATTATAATATAATATATAAGAAATTATATGTTATTTTAATTATTACAATAAAATAATTAAATGTATATTATATCTATGATTTCTCTATGAGGATATAAATAAATAGTTATAAAGGTCAGTTATTTAATTATTACACCGTTCATACATGACGAATGTTACACTAAAAAGTAAATAAAAACAATTAAATCGATTTTACCGTTCCAGCACCTCGCTCGTGACTTCGCTCCTTAAATCGGTTAAGCCATTTCTAAGATAATCGTCGACAAACAGAAAAACCAACAAACAGACAAAACTTTTAAATATCTTTGCCTCTGGTTCTATTACTTTGTTAAATGGCCCCAGAATATTTTTTCTAATGAAAATCGAAAATACCACGCTGTGGTTTTAATAATATTCACTTTAAAAATGTTGATACAGTCTTTATTAAAACAATTCCCTGTACTTAAATAAACAAACAAGTCATAAATTTAAGCGAGCGAAGCCGCGAGCTGGCGCAAGTTTTATAATATATAGAGATAGAGATGAGTTAAGTGCATAGATGACATATATATATATCGATTCGGAATTTTGTCGTTAACCGGAATGTTGACTATGTTACTTTTAATCTTTTATTGATCAAAATGAACATATAACTTAAAAAATGACTTATGTCTCAAAAACGATAAAGTTAAAGACTATGCAATATAGAGTAAAAATAGTTAGTAATGATCTCATCTATCGACTGTTTCATCTTGTCTTTAATTATACTTTATATTAATTAAGATTAGAAAATTTCAGTTTTGGTTTTGGCAGAAACTGAGACGAAAGTTCAGTTTCGCCTGAAAACCTTGTTTCGGTTTCGGAGACAACAAACAAACGGACGAACGGACAAGAACAAGCGGACAGATGAATAGACGAAGATCTGTTACGATTTTATTATAAGTATAAATATTAAATCGGAAGAGTTTGTTTGTTTGCTTAAACGCTAAGATCTCTGATTAAAATAACATTACGATTATACTTAGTTACTCTTAAATGACGAAATAATAATTTTAATAAACGCCATCGAATTACTTTTACCGCGAGCACTACAGAAATAGTTTAGTACATTATGTATGTATATTGTACTACAAACATATTCTAATTTGTACAGCAGGGTAAGCAGAAGGAGCCTAGTATTGTCTTAACACTAGGCTCCTTCTGCTCCGTTCCCCATCTTCCTTTTCCGAATGCTGGCGGCATTTGTGTTGAGTGCGGGAACAGAACGCCGGGTTTTGCCCCGGCAAAAAGGTTTTTTTTATTATATTAGTTCTGAAAAATGTCCACGGTACATAAAACAAAGGTGTATGTGCGATTTCAAAATAACTGTGGTTTTTCAAGTGAATATGGCTATTTACACGATACTAAAATACAAACAAAACATGTTACAATTTTTGTGTGTCTATCTCTCTGTCTTTCTGTTTATAATTTATATCGTTATGAAGTAACTAACTTTATTTTTTTTTTTCTATTAAATACGACTTAAACGACCGAAGTTTTAGTTTCGGCCAAAGAGCGTAATTTCATCCATAGTGGTGCCGTTATGTAGTGTATAGCCATAGTGATTTCAGCCGTACTTGTCAAGGTACAACTCTACTATTTTTTGTAGTCCACGAGTAATAAGTCAGCCGATCGTATATTTAATAATAAATAATTAATACAGAAATAACAATAATTAAAGTATGTATTTTAATTATTATTGTTTCTTTATTATTTTTTATAATTTATATCGTATTCAATAAATAATATTTAAATACTTTATATTATATTGAGCTTACTAGAGGCTCGCCCACGGCTTCGCCCGCTTAAAATACATGATTATTGATTTAATAAACAGAATCGATTGACAACTATAATGACTTCTAATATGATTTTTTACGACATTATAGTCAAAGAATTTTTGATTGTTTTAAGTAAAAAAATACGACCATTGTTGATATTTGATATTTATAAAATATAGATAAAGCTAATTATTTATTACACGTGTATCTTTTTGTAACTTTGTGTTCTTTTTACCTATATAATATACGTTTCATCATAATTCTAAAACTGTTAAATGTGCTAATGTCAGTGAATAATTTAATTTACTCATTCAGAAACAGCCTTAAATGTTAAATTATTGATTTGAAGGATTCATAATATTCTTTGTAAAATCTATATATATAAAAGAACATGTACCTGACTGACTGTGGTAAGACGCACGCACAGCCGTAACTGCTGATGGCAGAAATGTGAAATTTGCACAAATGTTTATTTTAATAATCTGGACATTCACTAAGAAGGGATTTTGAAAAATTTTAACCTTAAAGGGGTGAAATAGGGGTTGAAAGTTTGTACGGATTATTTTTTTAAATCGGCACCGATTTTTATAAAATTTGTAATTCAGGCTCTTAAAAACATTTCATTGAACACGTGTTTCATGGTTTTTTAGAATTCACCCCCTAAGGGTGTAAATAAGGGGTTGAAATTTTGTATGGAAAAATATTTAAATTACCACCGATTTTTATAAAAAAAACAATTCAGACTGTTAAAAATATTTTATTGAATACGTGTTTCGTGGTTTTTTTAGAATTCACTCCTAAGTGTACAAATAAGCGGGCGAAGCCGCGCGCGCCCACTATTAAGTAATAATTGCATATTAACTCCTGTACAGTTTTTAAATTAGTTACATATATTATATGAACGAACCAACCAAAAAATCTTTGTATTTACTTGATATGAGGCCAGTGGTGGCGCAGTGGCACGAGGTGTGACTGTAAAACCGACTGGTTGTGGGTTCGATCCCCACTCGAGGAGATGAAATATTTACTTAAATTTATATTTCCATTTCTTCGCTCTGGTGTCGAGGTTAAGCGCGGCGTTGACTTCTGCCACTCAACACGCAATGCCTCCAGAAATCGGCAGAAAGTGGGGAACGGAGTGTCTTAACACTAGGTTCCCTCTGCCTACCCTGCTGTGTGCGGGATACAGCATGAAGCTGTTTTTTTTTTACTTGATATTTCTTTCAAGATAGTTCTTTATCTCTGTGTTGAATTAATTACGACTTAAACTTAACTGTTATGATATATGAAGGTAATCTCCACTAACAATTCAACTTTATTTACTTTATTGTATAAAATATAAAAAAATATATATTTTTATCAACAGTCATATAACCCACACGTTTCGAATGTCATTCTTTAGCCAAGAATCTTACCAGCGCGATTGCTATATAATATTCGCAGGCAAACTAATGCCTTGAGTTAATTCAAATGACGATAACTTTTTTTTTATGAATCAATTTTGATGAAATTTTTAGTAGTTCAGTTGAGTTAAAACGAAGCAATTGGTTAAATTTTCAAGTAAATCGGTTCACTACTTTCAGAGAAAAATGTGGATATAAATATCGACAGACAGACAGACAAGAAATTTAAAAAAAATCTTTTTGCTTTCTATTATTCTTTTTAGGTGTCCTTTACCTATTTCAATCAAAATTATTAAATGTACAGACAAAATATTTTTACTGTCTTATTATATATAGAGATTAAAAAATACATTTAAGATGAATTCTACCGTGTTTGTATTATATTCAATTACTTATTTATTAATAAGTATAACAAGTGCGAGTACCTAAATCTTTCGGGGAGAGATTTTGAATGGAAACGTTGGGATATTTCCATTTAAAAGTAGTTTATTTGATTAGTTTGTAGTAACGAAAAATAAAATGTTTTTCTTTTGATTGTATCTATAACTTCAGAGATGACAGGACTAAAAGCGTGATTGAATTCTTGTCTTTTTTTTAAAAAAAGTTATTTCAGATCAACTTGAGAACGTGATACGATACAGATTCAAAGATTTTTTATATTTTTTACGTTCTTGAACTATCATTTAAAAGTAAGGATAGAACAATATTTTTGAAATATGTTTAAAAAAATATAAACATGTCAACGTAGCGGAGCTCGAAACCGCGCCTATTGGTTATCTACCAATTTGCTGCTTTCAGCACTGAACTATATGTTTTTTATCATGGTTTCAATTCTGTAACTTTAAGATTTTTATACTATTAAATTTTTTATGTCTTTATTTTACCCCTCTCCAATTTTTAAACAGAAAAATAAAAAGATATTATAGAATATATATGATAGATTTCAGTAAATTGAGGCTAAATATGTAATACTTAAAAATTATTAGTTAATATATGACTTATTTGATATTAAATGAAAAAGGATATATTTTTAAAATACTTTTTTTATATGGGTACTTGCACTATTAGAGAATTCAAAAACTCGCAAAATAAATATTAAATTGTTAAGATTTATTGCCCAAATGTGATTTTTAGGCAAAATATCTTTGTTTGGCTTATATTTTGTTTTAATAACATTAATTAAAAAAAGACGCGTGAGAACTGCAAAGCCACACAAAGACCTCTAATAACATTAAAATATAATTGGACAGAAAATTAAATATGTATGTGTATGTATAAATTAATTATTATATGTATAACTTCTGACACAAATAATAAAAATAAAAATAAATAACCTTTTTTCAATATTTAAACAATTAACTACCTATAGGTATTGAAAAAACGTTGTTTATTATTGTTAGCATTTACATACAAATAATTGCTATTATATTTTGCTATATTATTCTATATTAATTGCATCTACTACGTAGGTAAAGTGGGTTCAATTTTCACAAAATTAATCATTATAATATATATATTATCGCATTGGTGCGGCGTTGGAACCCAACACTCAACAATGTCTCGAATCGAACGTAGGATTTTGACGTTAATTACTACCCAAAAAAATTATACTAATTTAATATTTGTGTCTTCACAAATATGTCTATTTTATACCATAGTCCATAAGATATTGCTATAGCGATAGCGACAGGAAAAGAAGCTGCTGAATATTCTTAATTATACCATCAAAATGTAGAATGCTTTTTTATCTATTAGGTGTTATATTTCTTGTTAGAGTTAATTTATTTTTAACCTTTTAGTTCATTTCATTAATAAATAATAAAAGCTTAAAAAAGGTTATTTTTATTTAATTTTATTTTCTACCTTTTAGTATTAATTGAATGAGACTAGTCGTGACGCAGGAGCACAAAGTGTTGTGGGTTCGATCCCCACTCGAGAAAATAAAATATTTATTTATATTTTCATTTCTTCGCTCTGGTCGTTTCTTCGAGGCAAAGCGCGGCATTGAGTTCCGCCAATCAATACGCAACGCTTCCAGAACTCGGCGGAAATTGGGGAACGGAGTATCTTAACACTAGGTCCCCACTGCCTACCATGCTGTGTCCCGCACACACCTAGTGTTGAAGTGAAGCGTGAAGCTGAAGAAATATTTTTAATTCAAAAATCTTCGATCGAGTCAAACGAGCCCAAATTCCGGAGTTACAGAGTTCCTATGGCCACCTTCCAGCTCCATCAGACCCTGGTTACGATTTAGTATCAAAGTACTTGTCAAGACGAATCAAACGAGCTTACGGAGATCAGCTCTATGCCGTAATAATATTGCGTTGTCATCCGATTTATACATACATGCAAAATTTCAGCTCAATAGGAAATCGAGAAGTGGATCAAGTTTCACTTTCAAGATTTGATTACAGACAACGGGATAGGTGAAAGTAAATAAAAGCTTGTAAATAACCAAAAATCTAATAGAATCTCATAATGCAAAAAGCTAATAAAGTATCATATACTTAGCTGTTAAATTTTTTAATTTGTTTTAAATATTAAATGTAGCATACGAATAACCAACAATACAATACAAATCGACATATTTTGTCTAACTTTAGATATTTTATATTTTATATAATAATATTCTTTATTGTACTTACGTACTTATCTCTATAAGAGATCTCTTTCCGCCAAGTAGTGGAAGTGGATGAGTGACGAGTAGCGGGTGAGAGCATTAACACAGTACAATTATTACTTAAAATATTTAAATAAAAAAAATAAATCAGCTTCACGCTGTATCCCGCACACAGCAGGGTAGGCAGAGGGAACCTAGTGTTGAGACCACTCCGTTCCCCACTTTCTGCCGAATTCTGGAGGCATTGCGTGATGAGTGGCAGAACTCAACGCCGCGCTTAACCTCGACACCAGAGCGAAGAAATGGAAATATAAATTTAAGTAAATATTTCATCTCCTCGAGTGGGGATCGAACCCACAATCAGTCGGTTTTACAGTCACACTTCGTGCCACTGCGCCACGACTGGCCTCGTAATTAAAATATTTAGTTAAATATAATTATTTATTTTGTATTTTTTTTTCTTTGTGTATAAATACATAATTAAAACAAATATATATATATATGACTATATATATATCATATAGATGTATTATACGTACACATATAATTGTATGATAAGAATATATATAAAAAAATACATAGATATACGAGATGAAAACGTGAAAGTTGGCTTAAGGTTGCAAGTAGACATTTTTTTAGTGGGAATTTAAAAGAAATTATAAAAGGACTTTTCTAAATAGATTTAGGAAGATGGTTCCATAAGGATGCGGCATAAACTGAAAAGGACTTCTGGAGGAATATAAGCCAACATTTATATTTAATGAAGAAAAAAAGAAAATAGAAACAAAAAGACACACAATAAAAAAACCCTAAGTTAACCTTTTCTTAGAAAAAATAGATAGCAATTGTTAAATAGGTAAATACATATATAGCCTTATATAAAGCCCTACAACATTTTGAAAATTATCCTCCATTGTTGAAGATTTCGGTCTCCTATC